>VUQG01001098.1:11440-23685 GCA_015106755.1 Etia nguti | reverse complement strand
CCCTGTCAAATACCGTATCGTTTTTAAAATCCTTTTATACACTTTTAAAATTTTAAATAACCTGGTCCCCAGCTACTTAATTGACCTCCTTGACCTATACGTCCCCAAGAGAGCACTTAGATCCTCGAACCAGGGGGTCTTAGTGCAACCAATGTCTCGACGGAAGACTAGGGGGGATCGTGCTTTTGCTTTTGCCACACCGTAACTTTGGAACAGCTTGCCAATTGATGTCTGTGCGTCGGAATACATCCAATCCTTTAAATCACGTTTAAAAACCCACCTGTTTAAGCTAGCCTTCCAAAAAAATTAGATCTTAACTTTTCCCCGGTTCATGCTTGTTGCCACGCCACCATCTGATAACTGTATTTTCTTTGCCGATAATTGTATTTTTTTTGCTCCTTTATTGTTGTAACCCCGCAAATGCGGTTCGTCTGTGAAGCACTTTGATGTACCTGGGTCTTTTAAATGTGCTATAGAAATAAAATTGAAACTGAAACTGAAAACAATTCTGCATAGAGTGGGACAAAATTAATTCACGGCGATGTAAAAGATTCATTGCAATTATTCCAAATGCTTGGTTGCAGTTTTTGCTGCCAAGACTGGCAAGGTCCGATTGCCATCTTAATGCACCAAAGTTGCTTCGAAGACGTCAACTGACTGGTGGTGGCAGACCTGGTCTTCATCTTTCAAGCAACCGTTTCATAGGCAACAATATTGCAAGATTGCATATGGCAGCAATAATTTTGGTAGTGCTGCACTTGTGCTCCCCAGTTTGACTGTAGCATTACCACTGAAACAATACTTCACTCAAATACTGTGAAGAAACTTTCAACTCTGAAAAGCAGAGCTAGTGTCACTAAAGCTAATACTTTGACATTGTAAAAGCTCTGAAAACATAATTTCTCAGTCGACTTGTCACTGTGAGTACTAGGATCCAACACCAGTAAAAGCGCCCCTCCAACAAAAATATCTGGCTCTCTGACATAAGCTAAAGTTTCAAGTTCTTGTTTACATAAAAACTTACACATGCTTATGCACAAACGTACTGCTGATTAAAATGTACATACACTGGCTATAATACAATAGCTCATGGATATCCCAATAAACATGACCTCTTCAAATCTAATACTGCCTGCTTTCTAGTTTCACAGTGTAATACAATCAAAGATATTTTAAAATACACTGTAGTACCTCAGGGTAATCATAAAAATGTGATCACAGGGTAATTTCCAAAAACTGTCCTGGTGTTCAACATACCTGGAAAACATTGCCCCATCTAACTAATGTAAGTAAAGAGTCAAGTCCCAAGCCAAGTCTAAAGAACCAAGACGTTACAGAATTCATTGGTGAGATTGCCAAACATCTCCACTTTGACCTTGTCTGTCCAAAGGCCACCAAGAGATCTGAGTGACATGGAATGAAGGAGGTATACCTTGACACCCACATTACCACAGCAATCCATGTGGATTGGTAAGTGGTATCGTCCTCACAAATCCAATCTAACCACTTGGAAATAATTGTGCAGACAGTCTGTCTTAAAGATCTGATTTTAGAAACAAATCTGATTTGGCAGCAAAGCCCAAATGTGTTTAACCTCTGTCAAGCTTAATCTTTCTGTCATGTTTCTGTTTGGCAGTTGCACTTTGCAGTTTTGAGTCTTCTACCTCTACGAAACAAAAGACTTAACAGAAAGATGTTGTTTGACAAAACATTTGTTTCTCCATATTTTATTTGTAACACCTGTTGAACATTTGCCATCTCACATAAATCTTAAATTCAAAACTGAACAACTTAAAAAAACCCCTCTTCAGCAGATGATCTTTGTGGCTTCAAAGAAGAAAAGAACTCACATTCAAACAAGCCCACATACTGAGAGAGAAGTTGTTAAGTAAATTGCATTGTAATTTATGGAAAATTAGCTTTTTATATGGAGATTCTGCGCTGTCCATCACCACGCTGCCCTACTCATAATTATGGCATATGTGTTTTTCTGTGAATCAGCCTGTTCATTAAAACGAATCCTTTAGATTTTATAAATGTTTTTACTCTGATTTGAGTCAGTGTTGGAGTGTCCATTGTGCTCTCCCAGAATACAGCTCAATGTGTTTCTATCATCCACAGCATGACCTTAATCACAACCAGGTGCCGCGCATTCAAATTAACATATGGTTCTAACTTTCCTCCTATTTTGACAAATGCATACCTGGGTTGCTGACTAGTAAAACCATAAAATGAATTCTTCTTTTTTATTATTCACAACACACGAGGATGGCGGGGAAAGCAAGGTGGAACAGAGCTGAGAATGATTTCACCTTGCATGCAACCCTACTCTGCTGGTATTGTGCACCTTAATACATGACTGTGATCACAGTTATTAGAATTACTCATAATTATTCATAATTTTGGGTTATCAGTTACATTTGTAGAGGGCAATAACACACGAGAAGAAAGACTTTAATGTAATATTTTCATGATCTGCGACTGCAGTTAAACAGATGAGTTCATATGTTCAACAAAAACAAACCTACAGTTTACATTTTTGCACTTGAGCACTGCAAATATCACTGAGAGGTGAAAAGTTTGCATGTCAATACAGGAATGTGACATCAGTGCAATGTACATAGCAGGTTCCTATTCATCAATCTTCTATACTATAGTGGGTACAATAGGTTTAAGTTGTAAGCAAGTAGCTTTTCTACCAGTTCCCAAGCTAAAGGAGTATCCAAAGTCTTGTTTTGACTCACAATCCCGGGAAAAACAGTTATATCCATGTTCCATACTAAGAGAAGAGGGTTAAGTTCCGAGTCCCATAAGACCTCAAGCCCTAAACAAGTCATCATTTACTGTTCACCAATTATAGTCCTGAAGTCTTGAGTCCCAAGCCATGACAATTAGACAATGTCAGCCTGAATAGTAATGCAACAAAGTTGCCAGATCAAGATCAAGTCTTGAAGCACAGTTCAAGGCAAATAAGGCAAAGCAGTCCAGTCTCGAGTTACAACCCAAGCTAAGTTGGTTGGATTCTGTTTTGATCCTGTTTGGACCATACTGACATGATCGCGCCTTGATGTGACTGTTGTTGGGATTTGGCGCTATATAAATAAAATTCAGTTGACCTGAATTGAATTGAATTCAGTAGCATCAACCAGTTACTGCAGATTAATCAGCTCCATCCGAGATGCGAATTTCTTGTTCCACCACATTCCAATGTTGCTCTATTAGAGAGTGTACTGGGGTTAACAATAGTCAGGTAGGGTGTCGCTTTTTCCAGTCTTCTTTTGTCCAATATCGGTGAACCTGTGTGAATTGTTTCTTCAGTTTCCTGTTCGTACCTGACAGGACTGGCACCAGATGTGGTCCTCTGCTGCTTTAACCCATCACTTGTCATGTGTTAAGAGACGTTCTTCTGCATATCTTGGTTGTAACAAGTGGTTATTTCAGTTTCTTAAAATTGGAGCAGTCAGCAAGGCGTTTTTTTTTACCACAGACAACTGTAGCTTACTGGATATCTTTTTTTGATAATTTTCTCTAAACCGCAGAAATGGGAGTGTGGAAAAATCCCAGCAGATTAACAGTTTCTGAAACACTCAGACCAGCCTGCCTGGAATCAACAATGATGCCACATGCAAAGTCACTTGAATCATCTTTCTTCCCTATTCTGATGTTTGGATTGAACTTGGCCATGTCTACATGTCTAAATGCAATAATTTAATGCACTTTGACTGGACGATTAGATATTTGCATTATCAGTTGAACAGGTGTACCTAATAACATGGCAGGTGAGCATATATAGTTATGGCAAGAGGCGAGTTCAATCTCAAGCCAAGTAAGTCAAGAAAGTCCAGTCCCAGTCAAGACAGTTACCTTCAGAGTCACATCCAAAATCAAAGGAATTACAGGCATGATCTATTTACATTAATACGGCAATGTTAATGCTTCACCTCTGTCATAGGCATTTGGCAATGTGTCTTTGCACAAATCTGCCATCCATTTGCACACAGTCATTTGTTTATGTGTGAGAGGATGTGAATAGTTTCCAATTTGCCATGACTTCATACAGAAAAGGTAGCAACAGTCCAGGTAGATGGTTTGTGTCTGCACCTTTCAAGCTTGTAAAAAAACTGATTATTGTACAGTAGTCACAATAAACATAGACTAGCAACCACTGATTAGAGGAATCACAGTCAGATTTAGTTGGCCACATTTCTCTTGTATGGTAGTTGAAGCTTTCTGTTGTTGTTTTTAATTTACATTTTCTCTAGGTCTTGTGTTTACTTGCCAAAAACATTACAGGATGCAAGCTTGCTTCTCAAGTTACACTGATTTTTTTATTTGTTGTCACAGCTGTGAGAGACCAGAATTTGGCATTGGACTTCTTATCTCCAGTTTACTTTAGGAAGGTGAAACACCAATAACGTTTCACCTCTCAGATGAGAGGTGAAACATCTTCAAGGAACTTAAAGAAGTCCAGATGCTTTTCTTTACAAGCTCCTTAGACTACACAGCCATTAGTACACAGATGCAATTTCTCTCATCCATAGACACATGGTAATAACCTATATCTGGTATTCACAGGTCCCTCAGCAAAACATTTTATCCACATTTGGCAAACAAGCTCTTTCTTTCAGTATTGTCCTGTTGTCTTTCTGCACTCTGTGAGTGATGTTGGTCCTCATCTCTGGAGTTGTGGGCCAACAGCCAACCATGAAAGTAAAGTGAACCTGGGATAATCTGCTATTGCATGGCCATCGCAGGTCAACAAACTGTTGCCTCAGCTTTGTTTGACTCCTAATATTCCCTTACATCTATAGCAAAGGTAGTGAGTGCACATTTACAATAGACGCCTTAATTCAAAATTTAGCCTGGTAAAATAAATCTAAATTCTGATATCGAGTCCCAAATAATGATAGCTGAGTCAGGAACAGTTATCAGCGCTCAGCTTGAGACAGTTAAATCTTGACACTTTACTACAGGACATTAAACTTAAGAACTTAACAAGTCTTAAATTTATGTTTAAATAACTCTATATTTATCCTCAATATAAATCCCATTTACAATTTGCTTACTCTGGAAATCATCTGGTGTTAAAAGCAAAGAAAACATTTTTCCCTAATAAATGAAATCATCATTTAAAAACCGATGATTGCATTTATTCGGTTTATCTGGGTTTAATTTTAAAATTTGTTTGATGATCTAGATAAAGTAGAAGAAAATAAAGAGGAATGGGGCAAATGCTTTATCCACATTAATTAGTCTGTACTTTAGTCTTGTAATAATTAATCTTGTAAATTTTCTGTCAAAATGAGAAACCAATTGGAAGCGTTTGGCTTTTTCACTGTCGGAGCTACAATTCTGTTCATGCTTAACAGACAGTCAGGCTGAGGGTCATCTTACATTAAAATCAGAAACCCATGTGGCAGCTTTAAACAGTGCCAATGAAAGCAGTAGAAGATGACTAACAGCCCCTGGAAGTTCTGATGATGACAGACCCATGTGGATAAAATTATAGGATGGACTAAGATGTCTCCTTTATTGATATTTATATCAGGGTGTCCAACTGTGTTATTAAAAGGTTTGAGGGCAAAGGGGTTGTGAAAACGATTAAAACACTTCCCTGAAGTTAAAGAGGTTCCTTGGGAATACATGGCACTTTCACTAATATGAATGTAGTAAATGTGATCGATATCTGAGAACGATCCCTTCCTTGCTTCCTTTCTCTTGAGTCTGGAATGCCCTCCTCTTCTGTGTCTAAGCTGTGAGCCGGATCAGAGCTGTATATTGTGTTACTGTTTTCATTTCTACCACATGGATTTCTTGCCTTGGTAAAAATTCACCACCCAAAGCTCTTGTATCCACAATACAACACCTGGAAAAAGAAACTCTTCATTAATCTCCACAGCCCCTAAAAATCTGTGGTTTTAAAGAACTCCTTTTTCCAACCCACATGTGAAGCGGCACAGCGGCTGGTCGGCAGAGCCTTTGTTTTAGAATAACTCTGGGTTATTTTCAGGTCATTGTGGCTGAGTGGTTTCTTAATTGAATTTCTAAGCGTTTTGTTTAATATGCCACCGTTAAGAGCTTTAAAAATAGCTCAGTGGATGCAATGACCTAATCTTTTCCGGATTTTTGGAGAGATAGATAATCCTAGATGGTCTTTATCACTCCTGCTAACAGCTGATGAATGAGTAATTACAGAGAACCACCGATTAGATCAGTGTCAGTGTTGTTCTTAATTTAAGAGTGCTAAATCATGTGGTGTTGCACTGATTACTTATATCTCAAAGAATACATCTCCCATATAATGTAGTTTTATAGAACGTTTTCCTTCCCTTCCTTGGTGTATTGTGTTACCATATCCATATTAATTCAAGCAAAGCTTTTAAAGATTTGGACCGAAACAGCCTGGTATCTGTGCCGACTGATGATAGAGCGCACCCTTTAATTGCTTGCTTTCATGAAGACTAACAAATAATGAAAACTTTGAATAGAATTTTCTGAGGTAAGCCCTTTAATTCCTTCTATATTACATTTGTCCTTACTCATATCCACAGCGCATATTAGTGACAATCACGGAAAGTTTAATAGCCGCCCAGCTGAGTTTTTGTTTCCAGTGGACAGTAGCTTCAAATCTGAAAATCCTTTTCATAATACTAGGAGCCATGAAATCATAATAACATCTATCCTCCCTCTCGAAAACTGTCCAAATGTGAGTCGGCCAATGAGATTACACAATATCATTTCTCTTGCTGCCTAAATATGGAACCACTGTGTTTTTTATGTTCAGTAAACAATAATATTAAATGCTTGTGTGGAAGACGCAAACGAATTAATCATTTTTGATAAATCATTTAGAATATTATTCAGATACATTGCAGTCATTAATATGAATTATTTTTCATAATTTACATTTGATATGAATCTTTTTTTTGTTCACAGGATTTCAGTTCAATGCAGTTCAATTTTATTTATACGGCGCCAAATCACAACAACAGGGTCGGCTTTAGCTCGGGAGGTAGAGCAGCTCATCTACTAAATCTACATGTCAGAAAGTTGGTGGTTCAATTCCTGGCTGCTCCAACTCCAATAGATGCTCTCCTCTTCATCCACTGGAGTGTGAATGTTCAACATAAAAGCATAGCAATAGTGTAGAGGTGAGTGGTCTGTATTGAGTGCTTAGGTGAAGCAGAACAAGTCCATTTACTGTCCAGTAAGGGAACTAAACATCCAATAGCACAATGCTAATCAGATGCCACAACAAAAGACTTCCAACCATGTAAAATGTAATAATTTTGTTATGGTTGTGGTGTATAACAGTTGTTTTCAGTTTGTGTTGTGTGTGAAGTACACCCTAGTCATCAGTACAGTACAGTGCTTCCTTGCTGTTTGTGGGTAGAGTAGTTCTTTACTGTGATATTGCGAATAAAATGGTGTTTTTATTAAAACAAGGTCGATATCAGGACACATACCATTGTTTCACCATTTCATAGCCCTACTTTGGATTTTACAGCTCATAACCAAAACCCCTGTCGAGATCATGAATGAGTTTTTTTCTTCTTTTCGGGACCTCACTCTCAGTTGTGGTATAGCATGTCATCTACAAATGGGAATGTCATTGGGTTCCTGACTCTTCCAGCCGTGTACCAAAGTATCCTATTGCCCCTGATGCAACCACACAAGTGTGCGTGATTGTTAGCAAACACATTACATTAAACAACACCTTACACAACTACGTTAGTTCCCTAAACCTACATTTCTGGCAGCAGAAAAAAAAGCTGTGAAAGCAACACTTTTATGATTAAAAAGAAACTTATCACCAAAACTATTTACATAATGATCAAATGCACTGCTGCATAAGCATTTATTTGGAACTGGGTCTCTGCCTAAAGAAGGCCAAATTTCAGTGTCGTTATTTTCTTCGGTATTTTTAGTTCTGCTTTGTTCTCCACCAACTCTCAAAATCAGGCCCTGTTTAACGTTTTCGAGTTTTCCCAGATCCACTGCTTGCATGAAGAGTGATAATTCTGGGATAATAATGGGTGAATACTTCATGTGGCCATATAATCCATTGTTAATATAACATTAATAATTCTAGCACCTTTAAATATGACTATAGGAGCTTTAAGTGAGAGCTGGGGCATGTGAATAGTACCAAAACTGACAATAAATGAATAAATTCATGCCTAAATTCAATTAAAATTTACACTACACCACTGTGTGCCATTATGGGAAAAAAAACAACAATATCTCAGTTTCACAAAATTGTTCATGCTGCTTGCATATTTTACACAATATCTGATCATTACTGTATTATCTTTTTAAATTTCTGTACATTGCCACTTTCTACCTAACCAGAGGAATGATGTGCGCTGGAATGCAGAGTGTCCGAAGAACAGCTAGTTTGTCATCAAGCATTATAGAAATACAGTCATGTGTTGTTAATCACTTGTCAGGGATTGAGGGTAGCACCAAGACACACACTCACAAATACATCAGCATGAAAGCTAACAAGGCCACATTTCACTTCATTGGAAGAACACTGTGACTAAGAGCTGCCCGCTCTCCACACAAGGGCCTGCCATCTCTCTCCACTACAACAGTCGTGGCCTGTATTTATATAAGCTGCAAAGCAATTTTAACTGTACATTCCAGATAGGTGAACAGCACTTGGCTCTGGAAGATGGATATTTCAAAGCTTCCAAAAAAAAAAAAAAAATTAACGGTCAATGTCCAGTCAGAACACTTGGCACAAAGAGGTGCAACAAAAGTAACTGAGATTTATTTATGCGTCTGAGCTCACAGAACCCTGGTACACCTTTTGATACGTTGTACTTTAGTATGGCTAAATATGAAACCAATTACAAACTTGGGTCGGCACTACAAACACAGTTCTTTTTCTTTATCATTCTCCTTGAATACAAGCATTTATTTCATAATCTCCTTTTTGGTTTTTCATCACATCACACAGACTGGTTTGATAAATAATAAATGTGTTTACAGCCCGTGCAAACTGAGGTAATATTTGCCCACAGAAAATGTTGTATCCATCAACTGATTCTTGTTTCGGGGCCTGTTGCTCTCGGCTTTGCTCACATGATAAATGAACATCTGAGTAATTTCACGGATGAATTAGGAGCTAGAAACAATAGCAGAAAAAAAATGCATCGGCACACATTCCACCTGTTGCCTAATGTAAAAAAAAATAAATAAAAAAAAATGCTGGTTTTTATTATGGTGTTGATGTTTCATGCTGATGGTGGTTAAGATAGAAAGTCTGGCAGAGCTGCATTAAATGCTTTTGATAATGAGAATAGAAAGGCAAACATTTTTTGTCTCCCTCAAACCAGAGTGCAATTAACAGAACACGGAGCTCTTATCATGTCTCCGGTAATGTCCATTCATTACATTCATTTCGAACCTTTGTGTCTGCTAACCTAAAAGTTCAAACTTTTACCTGCCGGCATGGAGTTTAAGCTATTGCACAATGCATGATTGTCTATAATCAGAAAAAAAAGCTAATTTCCTCTGATGAAAATGATTCAGGCAGTTTAAGGGCACAGCACTACAAAAACAAGCTAGCAGAGCAGGGCTGATGTTTAACTGCGTGAAATGATGAAGTGTCGGGCTGATCACGTCTATCAGCATCACTGACTAATCTCCTCCAGATGAGAGTAATCTCTGTAACTCTGGCCACCATCAAATCAGTGTGGAATCCACTCAGCTTGCAGGAAAGAAGGTGCTGCACGAACAATCCAGACTGGAGCAATAACAGTTGTTTTTTTTACTGCAGGTGTTTGAGACTCTCGAGCTGCCAAAGAACCCTCTTACCCAGTCGGACCTCTCCTCAACTCTTACCTCACTAAATGAAAAGAGTGCTGCCCAGATTTGTATCAGACAGATCTGTGTTTTCATATTATACCCGGTGAAGAATTACAGCCGTGCCGGGGCCACCTTCGACTCAGAAAACACACTGCTACAAGCGAAGAAGACCGGTGAAGACTGTATGTTTGCTTAGGATGAGCATGCAGGAATTTATCTACAAGGTAGCGAACCAATTCTCAAATGCAATCTCTGAGAAACTACATGAATGTAAAAGCATGAAGCCAAAAGGAACACTGCCCATTCTACAGGGAGCGAGCCTTCAAAGTGTAAGTGGGCAGCAGTACAGTAGTAACACCTCTAATGGCAAACTTGTGTTAACAATGCCATCATGTGGACTGTTACACAGCTTTGTACACAGTGGACGCAGGTGATGCCTTAGTGTTAACACAAATGCAACTGAGCAAAAAAAACAAAAGGGCAACTGCAAGTTTTAATCTTGCAGTTTCTAAAAGAGGCAATTTATTTCCAAGTTACTGTTCCAAGTTACTGTATCTGACACACACACATAGGTGAGATGCCAGTTTTGTGTAGGCACACATCTTCTTGGAATGAGAAGAAAGATCATCCCATCCTCCACTTTGGTTTGTCACTCCTTACTCACGGCTGTAGTTAGTTTTCCGTAGTGGGAAGTGACATGGCCAGATCCTGGAAGTGTAGCATCAGCTATACTTCCATTCACAAGGACAGAAGCCAGACAGCAAATCATTCATTCAAGTCTAACGTGTACCATGTTTTTTTACATGCACCACTCGTAGCTGTAATGAGCCTTCCAAGTGGGGAGAGACAAAATACTACAGCTGCATTTTTCTTGGGTCTGCACATTATTGTCACTCCCCACTCGCTGCTGTGGTGAGTTTTCCTTGTGGGGAGTGATGAGGTAAGAGTCTACACACTAAATATCAGTCTACCTTCAGCACAGCATTCAACTGAGTCTGCACATCACGGTCACTCCCCACCGACTGCTGGATTGAGCTTTCCTTGTAGGGAGGCAAAACCGAACATTTTCTACATTTGTAATTTTAAAATGTATATTTTACTCACAACATAAACTGCGTTAGACAATGTAGACTATTGCAGTGCTAAAACCAATTTTGCGTTGATAATGCAAATTTCCAGATATCCCACATAGTCCAGTAGATTACCGTGGCTGAGCCTGGGCAGCTACAATTGAAATTTTTAGACTATTCTTACTCAGCCAGCTTTTCAAGTGTATATTACAATGTGACAGTATGAACAGATCTTTAATGTTCTATCAGTGCAGGCTAAAATAAAACTGGTAATTTATTAATCTATTCATTTTCTTCCTTAAAAGTTGCCATATCAGTAGAACATCACATAACCTACAGTTATGACTTTTTTTTAGTGTGTGTCACCTGAGTCATGTTTTCAGTTACAAACCTAAATAAAAATGAGGTTTTTTTTCTGTATTTAAAAAAAAAAAAATTGAATATGAGTATTTAGTTATTTTTTATTCACTCATGCATTCTTTCGTTTATGTGATATTTGCTGACCTCTTGTCATTTGCAACTTGGTTCGTTCCCACCAAAAGAGGTGCGAGAAACGGAGAAGTTTTAACATTTGTTCATTGCCGGGCCTGAAAAATTTAAACATTATTATTGGACTAAAAGCCAGACTTTCAGTCACAGTGCTAAAATGAAAACATTATACACGCCTCCTGAGCTCATTATTAGGATTGAATAGGATCTTGTTTCTACTGCACTCGTACCCTGTAAATGAAAAAGGGGCCATTATGCCAGTGACAGTCTTATCACTCATTTGTGTTTGTCATCTGGTCTTTGGCAGGAGCACGAGGAGCAACGGTCCGCGCTCCTCGCTTGTTTTGCTTCTCTTGTTCCTCCCGTCTACCGGCTGACTTAAAGAATAAGGGAATAAAATGAATGGCTGAATTTGAGGAGATTCCAGTTTATGTTCATCTCCCTCTTCAATTACTTCACTCCCACGCCACCCATGACATCATGGAAAACTTTGCAGGGTCTAGCAGTTTGAAGTGAAATGCTGCGCTGCTCTCACTATTTTGAGAGAGGGCAGGAATAGTTCCGTCTAAAAATACCAGTCTAAATCAAAAGATTCCTCAGGCACTTTCACCTTCAGCCCTGTGATGTGAGTGACATATACACCAGGTTGATTTGGGCTGAGAACAGAGATATTTAATCATTATCGACTGAAACATTCAAATAACCTTGTTTTGTTCTGGCCTGGAGGATTGTTCTGAGGATGTGACTGGCATAATTGACCTTTTACCTGATTATTATTATTATTATTATTATTATTATTATTATTATTATTATTATGTTAATTTTGTAGGCACTATTAGAAAAATGGTGCTAAAGAAATGACAAAAAAAA
>VUQG01001098.1:0-11413 GCA_015106755.1 Etia nguti | reverse complement strand
AAGTTGAAAGGAAAAAAAAAAAAAAAAAAACCCAACAAAACAAACAAAAAACAAAACAAAAAATGCTATACATAATAGATTACAGTAAAAAAAAAATCAAGTCAAATCAAATCACTACAATTAGTATAAATCTATTAAATTACTTCACAGACACTCCAAACTATTTCTGCTCGAGCCCTATGCCACATTTGGACCATGCATACACAACCCACTGTAACTGTTTGGCTTGTTTGCAGAGTTTGCATGCTGTTGCTTATACAGTATATATCAATTTTTATAGCTACTCGCCTCTACATACACAATAGCTGTATGATTTTCTTTGCTTATCTCTGCTTAGCTTTATTGAGTGCTGTGTAGCATTATCCAAGGAAACTAGGACACTTGAAACTAAAAGTCAAATTCCATTTATGGGTAAACGTGCTTGGGAAGTAAAACCAAGATTCAGATTTTCATTCTGGATAGAAGCTACTAGAGATTTTTTTTTGTGTGTGTGAGAAAAAAATAACTAATTCAAAAAAAAAGTGAAAACAACTTGTTGAGAATGTTGGGAAATGTTTTTTAAATAATCAAAACATTATATTGAGGGATATAATTTTTCAGCTTTTCGGAAGGTTTTCATGCAAGCCCTTAAAATTGTCATTTTAGTTTAAGTGCTTTTTGTATATCACAAAGATTATAAAATGAGCCCCGCCCAATAAAACCTAGCCTGAAAACCATAAATAAAGACAAGAAAATCTCTCATTCGAAACGACTACACCAACAGAAGATCACATGTTCACATAGGAGGCCAAATCTCAGTGTGCAAAAATAAGATTTCAACCAAAAACTGTGAAGCACAGAATCTAATCATGAGTACAATCATATGATCAACCATCATTACTTAAAAAAAGGTAAACACAAATCAAGCCTATAACAGTATTTGAATAGTCAGTTTAGGTTGATGGACAGAGTTATTTAATGTGAATAACATTAATGTAGCTTTGATTAGAAAAGTTAACCCTTTAAAGTCTGAACCATGGAATAATTGCAGGAAAATTCACATTTTTTTGAAAATGGAGAGTTAATTAATCAGAAGTTCCACATATGACTTTTAATTTGTATCACCTTTGCTACATCTGACATTTAAAAAAAAAAAAAGTTTAAAAATGTCTTGTGCAATTTATTTAGGTTTTCAGGGGGGAAAAAATCACACTGAAGTCTCAAAAACTCACAAAAAAGTGTATGTATCAAATATGATACACTAGGACTTCAGGGGCTAAAGAGCAAAGGATGTCAAATGGAAAGAAAGGGAATCAGGCCTCACCATTCTTGCTTTCTCTTGATTGTATGTGTTTCTTCAACACATGGTTTGTCCTCTCTTTGTCTCCATGAAGCTGCGTGGCCAGCTGCAGCTGTCCAGGACACCGTCTGTCTTCTGGACCGTTGTGGACCTCAGAGCATTTCACTGCATTCATGGCTCACACTTCATTCCCCAGTAGATGACATCTCTTCTCGGGTCACCTCCCTTTTGAAGAGAAAAAGACACAATGAAAGCTCATAGTCTGTGCACATCATAATAAAAACACTTGACTTTGTCGCTGCCACCTCAGTCAGCTGTAACAGCTAAAGGGGCTCAGTTAATTGAGTTTGAACGAGCACGAAAGACACAGCAAACAGCCATTTGAGTGTTTGCATCTGAAAACTCCTCTGCGGTGCCGAGAACTGGACTGAAGCCATAGTAGTGTTTGAAGAATACAACAGCAGTTCCAGATTTTGCATTGTTTTTTTTTTCAGAGGTCCATTTCGGCTCAGGCAGACAGCAGAGCGCGTGCCTGTTTGTTTACAGAACTTTAAGCCCACTTTCAGCCTCATGGACGCAGCCCTCCATCAGCTGCTGCTCTTGCCAACTTATCAATTTACGCAGTGTACAAAGAGCAGACCTTCTTACCTCGTGAACAAATATTAAACACATCTACAATGTGGATTCAGTAGCTTAGAGAGCCCCCACAAAGTGTCAATGTGAAAAATGAGTCTCACTCAGGTCTTAGACAAGCCAAGTCCTCTGTGCGCCCTGTCTACGCTCTTCATACTACATCGTCTCCCGAGGGC
The DNA here is from genome assembly GCA_015106755.1 of Etia nguti. Taxonomy (NCBI): domain Eukaryota; kingdom Metazoa; phylum Chordata; class Actinopteri; order Cichliformes; family Cichlidae; genus Etia; species Etia nguti. Next base: position 9,325 of record VUQG01001098.1, on the reverse strand, counting down.
ACCACCATAGGGCACTGCAAACATCTGCATCTCTGTTTTCTTTAATAAGTTCTGTTTGGAGAACTGCTCATACCATGCTTACGGGACAATAAAACCCTCATATGTATGCATGTGCTGTACAAATAGCAAGTTTTAGAAAAGGCTCTTTCATCTGGCTAGAGTATTGTCAAGGCTGACAGTTACGTAGAATAGAGGAAGTGCAGTAAATGAAGCCAAGTTAATGAGAATGGAAATGAGAAAGGCACGTCATCGACTTCAACCACACTGATGCACAAGCTGCATGACAGCAAAGCTAGAAAAATGGGACCAAATACCATGGTCTCTCCCTCTGATAAATTACACCCATATGCATGGTCTGCTGTTTGCCTTACCCAAGCAGGTTGGTTGCTGCAACTTAGTCAAACTTTAACCATGCCTTCCTAAAACGCGTATAGGAAACAAAGAAAAGTTGAACATGAAGTCAAACATTAGAAGGAAACATAATATTTCCCCTGACTGCATATCATTCTTTGCAAAAACTGTTGTAACCGATCTAACAGCAGAGTTCAGTTACTCTCAAGGTTAAACACGATCAAGGCGCTTGGTCCTGAGAAAAAGACTGTATATAAAAGATGGACTTAGCAGCTGTAAAAGTCTCTCACATTTGGGCACATTTGTGTGAGTGTGAGAAACATGCAACTTGCCAATCACAGGGTATGCCCTCCCTTTAGCTTTTTACATAATTATAAAATGAACATCATCACTCAATAAAAATGAAAAAATGAATAAAAAGGTACTGAGGTCACAAACCAAGGGAGCTAAGGACTTCTGTTCCCATAGACTTCTAAACAGCCCGACTCCAATAACAGTATTCAACGCCTGCTGATTTTTCGAATGAGTGCAGCTTTAAGGGACTTCCGCATTGGCTTCTTTTTTTAAGACCCAGAAACTACATTCATCTTTTGAGCATGTAGTTTATGAGATGAGCTCCAACACATTCACTCCTCACAGTAATTCAGGTATGCTGAACCTTACTACATTCATCTTTAAGAAATCAGCCACAACATTAAAAGCACTGAGAGGTTAAGTGATTAACATTGATCATCCTGATAAAACTGCAATGTTCTGCTGGGAATCCCTTGGGCCTGACAGAGTGCGGCATTTTTCCTCTTGCAGGACAGAGAATTTGAGGATATTTTCAACCATGCTTCTTCTGTAAAATCTCAAAAACGGATGCTCTGGTGGTATTCTGGGGCTTGACTCAACTCTTCTAAGAAATAGCTTTAAAGACACTGCATCTCCTCAGATGATATCTTGACAAATAGATTAAGTGTAGTGTGCTTAAAAGAACAAAAAAGGTTGCACACTGTACTGCACATAAACACCAGCCAGAGAAAACAATAACAAACCCATGCATTTAACTCAGAAACAAGGCAACAGTTACAGTAAATCATAGTCGGGTAAAAGGCTGGGACTCCTCCGTGCAGCTTCAGGAGGAACCTCTTTAATGAACGCTTAACTGATGGGCTTGGCTTAAAAGCCCACCCAGACACAGATAGGGTCCACTCTGACAATTTATACCACAGTGACAACCCCTACTGGGAATAGACAGAGATAGACAAAGAGAAAAAAAGGACAAAGACAAAGAGTGGACAACAATGACAGTCATGTTCACCTCCATGACGGATAGTAGTTCATACTGTAACAAGTTATCAGTAAATCTAGTTTTTAAAGAATACCTGAAGAAAAATGCCTGTTTACCAGAAGGCTTAAATGGAAATGTGTGGATGAAACAAAGGAAAACAGGTCTTCAAAAGAACCAGGTTATAATCTGATGCTATCTAGCACATGGTGGCCTGTATCTCTGTGTCAACACAATATGAGCCAAGACACTTGGCACTTGGAGCTCCATTAAGATGAGCCGATAGCAGGTCACACTTGTCAGTTGTTCTCTTTTCAAATTCTTCATATCTAAGACTTGTTGCATGTATTATCTGCCCTTCTCTCTAATGACTTATAGATTGAGGAAGGACTGGAAGGGTGGACCATCAGTCACCCTTCTCGTGTCTTTTCCAGTGTTTAGTTTATCGGTCACAGAATCTGCTTGCGTGATGTCCTAGTTAAAAACACCATGTCATAGATTTTGCCAGTGATGTGAGTGAGATCAAAATACAAAAAAACTGGAACACATAGAAGGTGAAGGGAAAAACACTATTTGAATATTTAGGCCTACTTTGAGACAGAGTAGCTGTAAACTTACTAAGAGTAATATCAGTTCATGTGCAAATTTATCAAGAAGAAGCAGGTTCAAGGCACACTTAAACCTGCAATGTTCAGAGTGCTGAACATTGCACCCTTGAGGCAAGAGTGCAATGTTCAGCACTCTTTCTTCACAGCAAGAAGGTCCTGGGTTGGAATCCACTGCCAGCTGGGGCCTCGCTGTGTAGAGTTTGCATGCTCTCTCCTTGCTTGCTTGGGCTCTCTCTGGGTACTCTTTCACAAATGGTTGTCTGTCTCTGTGTTAGCTCTATGATAGACTGGCTACCTGCCTAGGGTGTTTGCAACCTTTCTCAGTGTGACAGGTCCGGCCCCCCAGTGACCCATGAATTGGATAAGCAGAACAAAATGAATGAAGGGATAGAATTTTCCTTTTTTAATTTTTAATTAATTAATTAATTTATTTTTAAGCTGGGGGACTTAAGACTAACCATTTATGTGTCTACTTCCATTCTATGCACCATGGTTTATTTCCATATTCATATTCATTTAGTTTTTTTGTCAAAGTTGCAGAGAGCCACTAGAGATCGTTTCAAGGCCCTTGTCTTATACAAGGACCTCATTTTCATTCACATGTTTGATTGGCTTAGGTACAAAAACTACTTTCTTTGTTAAAGTTTGGAAAGTCATGTTTTGACTCCTTCAAAATGTCAAACACATTTGAAAAGGTGAATGTAGCCATCATGATATCACCTGTTAGTTAGTGACGTCCCATTGATTGTGAATCCTTGAACTAGCTGTTAGCATCTTGGTCTTTTTTAACCAGGTGTGTCGAACAAGAGACAGATCTGCCTGAGAAACCGACAAACTGACTGTGAACACTCAAATGGTGATTATCTTACAAATTATGTCCACCCTCATGAAAACGCTTCTTTATCATTTTTAGACTAGAAACTAGTGATTACGACTTCAAAAAGACTTTTAAACCAGACTTGCCCATTTTTAGAAAGAATACAAATTTAAGGCACTGGGTTACGTACCCAGAACCTAAGTCTGTCTTTTATATACGGTTTATGGCATCACCCGATTACAAAGTGAAGACAGAAAGACGATACTAAAGGTGGTAAAAACAGCTTGCATAAATGACTTTTCCACTCACTCTCTAAAGACACATGAAATGTGAAACAGTTAGTGGTACTGATTTATTTTCCTATATTTCCTCCTTTTATCTTTCAGTGCTGAATTTGTTTACATAGTCAAATTTGTAATTACTAAACATCAATAGGGTTCACCAGGGAAGCATAAATTTATAATACCAAGTGCAAGGATATTGAATGCCCCTGATAATAAAAGTAAAAATTCCATTTATTTTTCCCAGTCATAGCACTTCTGTTGAATGGGTGAGAATCCAACTCTCCCAGTTGAATCATCAGTGCAAAAGATAAACAAGTTTGCTGAAAATGAAAAAGGTGTAAGCCTGTAAAATGCTTAGAATGATACAAGATAAGCAGTACCCCAAGAGCCTTCATCAGGAATTCAGTGGGAATGTGGAAAGGCCAACTTTAAGCCAACTGCACAAGTTAACATCAAATGCAGGATTTACCATTGCTGTTCTGCATAGGCCTGAACCCCCTCAACCAGATCATCAACAAGACTGGGTACGGACACCGACTATGGAATGGGGGAAACTTTAGCCACCTGCTCTACATGGATGACATCAAGCTGTATGTAAGGACTGAACAATACCATCAATTCACTGATCCACATCACTACAGCAGCAAAACTGGATGTCATTTGGATCAGAGAGGTGTAGTAGGATGTAACAAAGAGAGGGAATTTAGTGAGAACTGTGGGGACAACCAGAAGGCAACATTGCAGACATTGAGGACAGCTACAAGTACCACAGGGAAACAGAAACCCATGAAGAGGCTGCTATGACAGCCACCAAATGAAGACAGTAAGGCAATGCCTGAGGACTCAGGGAAGAACAAGATCCATGCACCCTGCTGGTTGTCAGATACCCTGCTGGTATAATAAGCTGGCCAAAGGAGGAGATAGGATCCACTGACATCAAGACAAAAAAAGCTCCTTATTATGCATGTAAGGCTTTACATCAAGACCAGTATCCTGAAACTATATGGTAAGTGGACGGAAGGAGGCTGAGGACTAGTGAGTGTCAGAACCACTATTCAGGATGAAAAAACCAACATGAGTACACTGGAAAATGGCAATGACCGATCATGAGGTTAGTGAATACCTTAGGCAGCAGAAACCTCAGAAAGAAGAGTTGTAAGAAGAGGAACCATCTTGGACGGACAAGCCCCTACACCCACCCCTGCCTGCATGGATTGTTAGCAGAACTGAACAGCCGCAGCTGAGAATTTTTCTCTCCCCAGCGCAAGTCGGCTCTTTTCACTATAGTGAAAACGCCCATAATGCAGTATCTACAACCCCACAATGGAATAAAACATATTGTATTTTCTATGGAAAAAACCTTTTCAGGTCCTTTCAATTAATGTTTGCTCAACATTTAAAATACTTCATAGGATTTAATTCTACTGATGCATTTGGATTTTCTATTTTTTGTCACAGATCATAACTTTTTTTTTGGCAGGGATGATGTTGTAACTTATTTTCTAGTTAACGGAGGAAGATTCAGCCAATGTGATTAGCGAATTGTTTTTTACACATTCACAGAAAATGTGTCTGTACAGTTATCCTGCTTAATCAAGATGAGTGAGATGGATATAGTAGCAGCCACACATGAAGAGGCCCTGAAATAACCTCACGGTCATTTCCTGTGCTTTCTATCACTTTAGATAAAATTCATTTTGTTATCATCTACCCAGTCTTGTTGTATTTTCTGAGTAAATTACAGTACAGTCACTGGATACTTGTTTCCTAAGAGTTTGGGATCTTGCAGGATAACCTTGCGAATTCACAATTTCTCTCAATCTTCTTCAAACAGTGAATGGTGACACAACTGATCTCTTTGCACACTTTCACCCTTTTCTTATCCTGCTGTGTAATTTAATGCTGTTTTATTAGATTTCTGATGTGTGTCCGCATTATACATTAGCTGTTGTTTGGTGTCCAACAAACTCCAAAAGAGGAGATCTGAGGGGTGGTGGTGTTCGTTATAGTCATGAGAACACAGTTTGTATCCCAGTTGGATTTTTTTAAGTTCTGCATTTGGCTTATTTTTTACTTCCTGATTTGTTTAATTTTTTACATGGATTAGGTACTAAAACCCACTAGACTGGTTAGGGTTAGGAAAAGATTGTGGTTTTGGTTTAACCCCCCAACAAATTACAACAATACTCCTGCTCGTTCACAAATAATGAGTTGGGAGTTACACAGAAAAAAAGCCCATCTTATACATAAATGAGCCATGCCAGCAGCAGCTAACATCCTGGTGATGTAAATAGTGATGATAATGTCACTGATCTCTGTTTGGGAGCTGCTCTTCACAGGATTTTTCACCACCTGCAATATAGATTCTCCTTCTGATTTTGAAGCTATTAAACTTAGCCTGCCACTCAGCAAAATCTAAGGCCCCAGTCACACAGGCATAGAGACTGGTCAGCAACCATCTGGTAACCAGTCTTCTTGAGCGAAATGTGTATATTCCCTAACCAGTTGTGAGCGGTTGCTGACAGTCACTGTGAAATTGACTGCTAAAGCTCCAATTACAAAGGCCCAGTGACCAGTCAGTGACTCCCTGATCACCACTGGTGGCTGAGCAAAGGTTGTTTCGCAACCAGTTGGCAAGTAGTTGCAGGAGGCTGCTGGCAGTTGGTTAGGGTTAGGTAATCCATACACTTGGGAGGTTAAAAAGGCAGAAATCATTATTTGCAGCCCAAAATATCATGTTGACAAAACCAGCTTCTATTAACAGTCATTCTCTATATGGCATGCTTCTAACAATAGCAAGAAAGTTGGAGCATAAATAGTGTTTAATTACAGAATTAACTACAACTAAGTATTTTTGGGAGTGTAAAATACTGAGGTTATGTCATTTTACTTTTTCGACAGTGACATAGTTTGGAAAAACATCCAAACTGCTTATAAATTACTGGGGACCAAAGGTGGGCTGTTGATTACTACTACTCTCCTTCCAATTACAGAATACTCGTGTGTTTCAAATGTCTTTACACGATTTCTTGTGGCATTCAACAGCAGCTTTACTGCAATCTAGCATTTGCTTTATTTGACTTGGACTAAAACTACAGCGTGCAGTGTTTCACAGTGAATTATAACACGGTTTTTGTTTCTTTTGCTATTCTGAGCTAAAGATTCACCCTCTCTTCACAGGTCCGGTTGCTTTCATTGATAAATGACTCATTTGAGCAGTCAAATCTCGTATTTTTCTTTCCTTTTGTGCCTTTCCTGCTGCACTCACACTGTCCAGGGTTTTCAGACGACCACCAGCCGAGCTGAAGCCGAGCCAGATGTACGGGAGGCTTTCAGGGCCGTAATATTTACGTTGGTGTTAGTCCAGGATTTCCAACAGATGATTGTGAATTTATGCTGCAATCAATATGGGGGATCCTCCAGCTCAGCTCATTAAGATAATTCCTTTTTGAGTTCTGCCTAATGACATTTGTTTTGCACATTTTTTATGGGAGCACCATAACAGGCCTCCAGCTAAAGAGCTGTTGTAATACCAATCCTCTTGTTTATGGCTTCCAACAGAGGTCTGATTGACCAACACACTTTACTGGAATTGTTTTATCTTAAAGACTTTTCTCCAAGACTGAAGTCTTCCTCACACAATTATCAGGCCAAATGGCAATCTCCAGTAATTTCAGCATACCATGCAATGCATCCTCATATCTCATGCTACTTTATTCCAGCGACATGATAATACTTAACTACAGAGTGGAATGCGAGACTGTAACTGTGATGGGCGACAAGCTGAATTTAGATGAGACAATGCGCTTCTGGACAGGCCAGAAGTATGCTTTTATCCTCCCGTGACTGCTGCAACAATCAGAGTATGCAGGAGATGTCTATGGTTTGTTTTAACGCGCTGCTCTAACCTGAGCCTTTACACGTACTGATTTGGAAACAGGTGGTGTTTCTGGATTTGTTTGAAAGTGGACTTGCGAATAATGAAAAAGGAATCAGCTCCATGTTCGCGGTGCTTCGCTTCAGACAAGTTGTTATTAAATGATTTTTTTAACAGAGGATTTGGCAAGATTTAGAACTTTTGCCATTCTATAATAAACAATGGCATGGCCACAATGAAAATATTTACTTAATTCCCTAAAGTGACTTATGGTAACTTTGGCCACTAAACAGAGTGTCATGAGTGTTATGGCGTCAGGTGCCACAGTCTGTATAAATACTCCCTGTACACTTGTTTATAGGAAAACCCCCATCTGGTTTCAGCGAAACACAGTCAGACACGCTGGTGACCCCTGACAATTTTTTCAAATGGAAAATATAACAAGGCTGTTTGCTAAGCTGGGGGATAGCTTCACAGCAGTCAACTGTCAAGTGACAGACAAGACAGCATTGTAAAAGACTGCAGGCTCCACGTCCCTGAGCCCAGCCCTTTCTCAACCTGTAAACACAGATCCTGGCTTTTGAAGAACCATCCAAAAAAACCCAGTGGCCTTTATGTCATCCCCCATTTACAGGATTTATAAATGATGACTGTACCGAAGTGCTGTGCAAACTTAGAAGTTCAAATATATTAGAACCGAAGGAATTAGCAGTCGCATTTGCAAAACCAGTACACCGATGGCAACAAGATTTTTAAAAAGTCAGCTGCTCAGTCATGCTTCAGAATGTAAACAAAACAATAAGACATGATGGACATGGAGATAAACCGGATTATAAACTACCAGTGCACCTTTCAGCCTCAGCTCACTGTTGAATTTATTATGGGACGCAGGATTATTAAGCGTATTCATTTGAAACGGCATTAAACAAACTAAGCAATTTTTGTTACTTTTACCTATTTTATGACCAATGTGGTTTAGTCTAGAAGGCCCCTAAAAGCAGTGGGTGACAGTCGATGGATACACAGAGCCGCTGTAAGTTATGGCAGACAGAGCGTTGGAGAAAGTTGAAAGGTCAGACGTTTCAAATAAACAAGAAAAAGCTACTATAACTGTTTTTGCAGAAAGAAAAGCAAGATGAAAGAATGTTGGTAGGAAAAGTTGTATTACATGTGTTACAAGCTTTTTCTTGTCATAGTTGTAATCAATCAAAGAGGAATTCTATATAGAAGCACATCTGTGCCAACACTGTGCAGTGTTACTGGGTTTTTGCTTTTACTTCAGAAAAATACTGATTCTTTATTATCGTTTATTGTAAATATAAAAAATTCAAAACCACTCATTTCTTGCGTCAATAAAACAAAATCATTTCGTGGAGTATCAGATTAGCTTTGTCCCCTAAAAATTGTTCCCATACTTGAATAAAGTTGGCATAGTGGTTCATCAATTCAGAGGCTATTATAATGTGTGATGTACAGAAAGAAAGTGGTTTTATTGGCTTTGGTTGGCTAATGATAATTAAAATCCAGTCAGTTCAGTGATAATCTGGACTATTTGAGTTCGGGAGTATTATGACCAGTGTTGGTCAAGTTACTTGAAAAAAGTAATTACTAACTAATTACTGATTACTTCTCCAAAAAGTAATCTTCTCCAAAAGTAATTTACTGATTACTTATTTTCAAAAGTAATTAGTTACTTAGTTACTTAGTTACTTTTAAAAAAATTGATACACAACCTGAATATGTAATAAAACAATAGACCTTTCACGCCAATTCTATTTTTTCTGCATAATCCATCATATAAAATTTAATCAAATGAAAAAGTCTCTTTTTAAAACTTTTTTCATTAGTTTTAATCTTTTAACTTTATGCACATTGCATCAAGCAAAAATTAAATTATATGCAACAGTCTTTGACTTGAAGAAATGTGTTTAAAATTTAAACCTATTTTCTGCATATTCCAGCATATAAAATAAAATAATGTTTTGTGTTTACACTCACTCTTTCAAATAGATGCAAGTAAAACACAGCAGAAAATAAATAAAATCAAAGATTCAGCGGCACTAAGTCCTGTCGCTCTTAAATCTGTTTTCACCTGTTTAGCAGGAGTGGGGCAGGTGG
>VUQG01001097.1:3949-34021 GCA_015106755.1 Etia nguti | reverse complement strand
GATTTAAAAATTTAAAAAAAAAAAAAAAAGAGAAATATTAAAAAAAAAAAAAAAATATATATATATATATATATATAAAAATAAAAAAATAAAAAATCAAGAAGTGTGTTTGTTTTGTATCGATGCTGTGTATTCGTGTGCAACACAAGCTCTTTATGCTCAGGTGGAAAAACTGTAAAAAAAAAAGAAAAAAAAAACAAACTACTGTATTGTTATTTTGTTCCAGTTGCCAGTGCGTGTAGCGAGGTAAACGCCGGATGAAATTTAAGACACTTAATTTGCACTTCCCTGCACATGTGGTCAGATCACAGAAGTGATTACAATCCCTCTCATGTGGGGACTTCTGCAGACAGGCCAGACGTGGTAATGTATCTGCAGCTATTTTGTACAGAAATGAAAACAAAGAACTACTTAAGCACTTTCAGTAACCACGGCTTCTGTTGTCCCGTCTCCCTCCCCTAACCCCCCAACTGCTCCCAGCAGATGGCCGCCCCTCCTGGAGCCTTGGTTTGCCAGAGGTTTCTTTCCTGTTAAAAGGGAGTTTTTCCTTCCTACTGTTGCCAAGTGCTTGCTTGGCAACAGTACGATTGTTGGGTTTTTTTTCTGTGTTGTTGTAGGATCTTTAACTTACCATAAAAAGCACCTTGAAGCAACTGTGGTTGTGGTTTGGAGATATTTAAAAAAAAAAAAACTATTAAAAGCACAACATATAAAGCACATCTTAAAAATCATATCTTAGAAATATTACCGCTGCTATTACCATATTTGGCCAGGGAGTGGTGATTCTGTCGGAGGTCATACCAACAAAAATAATTTATTGGTTAGTCATGGACTAACTCAAAAACTGCTAAGTGCATGCTGTATTTGGCCTTTTTTTCACATTGAAAATTTCACTCCCATTTAATGGGTTCACCTCTCCACCAGGTTCAGCTTGGTAGTCTGTGAGTGGACATTTCAACTATAGGAGGTGAAAAGATTACGTATATTGCTTCGTGAGTCAAGGGCATTTATAGCTTCTCAACATCCGAGGAGAGTCATGAAAACAGAGCAAACCAGGCGGTCATGATAACATGTCCACAGTGTCCTCCTACCTGCTGGTGTCCAGGGTAATGGGACTCGGTGGGACATCGCCTCCAGCAGAGGAGACGATGTTGGTGAGGGTCACCACGTTCTCCTCAGAGTTTCCACTGTGCATCTTCTTGCTGATGGAGCGACTTGCCTCTGGAGACCACTCCTGCACACAGACACACAGTCATTTACTTAAGCTTACACTGACTCAGGTCTTCGTCTTTGTTTCGTTATCAATTTATGTCGACACTAGTGAGCAGTTTAATGAACACTCTGTTGATGCATCCACGGGAGTCAACAAAAGCCAGAGCTAGGCCTTTAAAGTATGCTGCTGTTGCATTCAGTTAAATAAAGGATGATGATTTAAATGAAAGACTGTGCTACATTGCACGAGTTATGCAAAGGATGCACAGATATGCAAATGGCTTGGTTTTGCAAAGTCAAACATAAGACATGGACTACGTCCAAAATGGGTTTCTCTTCAGATTATGTAAGAAGCTTGTCAAAAAAACAGCTAAAAACACTGTAATCAGTGGAAGGATATGACAACGGCACCGGTGCTTTGTGCCACTGATATCGTTACCCAACATGCAGCTAAAGACATTACACCGTAAGCAGGTTACTTGTCATTGTTGCACGTTGTTGACTGTTTCAATTCAAAAACTGCTAAAGAACATAAGGCGTTAACTTCAGATCTCTTTTTTTGTCAAACCCACAGTGCTAAACTCAAAGGGAATCAGAGGGCTGCTGAAACTGGCAAATATCCATATTAAAGATGCTGTATCAGAGACTTTCAGATTTTTAATGGACCTAAGAAATTAAAAAAATGATCGTCTTTGAAGACCAGAAGTGCCTCATTAGACATCTGAAGAGTGTTGATGTCAGGTTCTTAACACTTATGACCGAAGTTTTAAAATACAGACAATGATATATTATAGCTTTACAGTCTAATAAAAATGAGCAAGAATAATGAAAACTAAAAAGAGACACAGAGACAGAAACTATATGAAAATATAATCACGACACAAAACACCTGAGACAGTTTTCTTAAATGTGAAACCAAATCTAAACAAGGTGCACTCTTAAAAAGACCAGACCTAACGCACCATCATGTAATAGCAGGGTGCTGCGTGCAGGCGTAGGCCGCTGGGGAGAGACTTGTTAGTATTTGCTGTCTTCACAAGAACCTTGATCAACAGGTGGTGTGTGTTGAGTGAGAAACCACAGACATACACAGCACTTGTCAAGAAGTCCAATTATAAGTTTCCCGTCAAGTGAGGCCATCGTACGGCTCCTCCTCGCCTGATCTTTACGCAGTGGGGGAGTCGTGCTTGGAGTTATGAATGAATGTAGTTAACTGAAAGTCCTCGCAAGTTCAGACGTGTGTGTGTGTGTTGGGACAAAGGCTCTCTGTTTGCGTGTCAGCAGCACTGTGGGAATGCCAGGAGATTCCTCAGAGGACAGAAAAGACACTTATCCCTGCCAGCATCTTCCACTCGCTTACTTTTTGCAAAGAATAACCAAGGAAGGTAGAAAAAAAAAAGAAAAAAAAGAAAAGGGGGTTTACTCCGTCATCACTGCAACAATGTTAACCTAATAACGTTAAAATACGGAATCCAAAGATCAGACTCAGTGATAACACTGAAAATGTGCATGTGTGCAAAACCCTGGAACTGGGAAAAACAAATCTATATAAGGAAAGTGGAGAGATCCCTCCACCAGGACAGACAGACGTCCAACAGATGTCAAGCAGCACAGCAGATGCACTTTCCAATTACCAGCTCTGGCAGCTCTCAGACTAAACCATCTTCAGCTGTGTGCTACCACTCGATAGTCTCTACTAAAGCAGTAAAGATGCTTTAGTTTGTATTAACCAAAACAAAAAACATACTTCAGAGTAAAGCTAAAGTATGTTTAATCAAACAAATGGATTTCCAAAAATCTTCTGTCAGACGTTCAGTAACTGTGTGGTTCACATGTTACATGTAGAGTCTTTTGTATAATTTGAAATTCAAAGCTCCAGGTCTGGAACAGTAAACCTAGCGAGGCAGTGTGCGGCTGCCAGAAATAAAGGTGGAGGGTGAGAGGCAAGAATCCAGATGATTGTATCTCTATTATAACCTAAGAAGTGGCTCTGCTGAACCACTCACAGAGAGAAAACAGGACAGTACAACATTCACAATGACTGACCCTGACTGTGACTCAGGAGCAGACAGCAAAGAGGGTGGGGAAGTACGCAATATGTAACCTTAGGCTCCAATCTGGAGACATGTAAGAAGTCACTGTTTCTCTCTTTTGTTTTTAAAACAGTGAAATAAAAGGACTTCTTGAAACCAAACTTGGCGAGCACTTCATCATACAGACTACAGACTTCAAGTGCAATTGCCCTATACTCCTAAATTTGCAATGCATATTGCAGTACCTAAAAATAATTGCACTTCTAACAATACTGCTAAAACTGGTAACAACTGTCAGTTCTCAAAGAATGAAAAAAAAATTTGCACCGATCAGACAAAACATTACAAGCAAAGACAGGTGAAGTGAATAACAGTGATTATCTCTTTACCATGGCACCTGTTAGTGGGTGGGATACTTTAGGGAAGAAGTGAATGTTTTTTCCTCAAAGTTGAGTGTTAGAAGAAAAATGGACAAGCGTAATGATTTGAGTGAGTTTGAGCAGGAATAAATTGTGATGGCTAGATGACTGAGTCAGACCACCTCTACAACTGCAGCTCTTATGGGACAGTGGTGGACCAGTGACAGGGTCATGGGGGACCAAGGCACAGTGATGCATGTGGGGAGCGAAGGCTGGCCCATGTGGTCTGATCCAAGACACAAAAGTTAATGTTGGTTCTAAGAAACACCTCGCACCCGGATGCAGTATGGGAAGAAGACAAGCTGGCAGAGGCAGTTGGATGCTTTGAGCAATGTTCTGCTGGGAAACCTTGGGTCCTGCCATCCATAAGAATGTTACTTTGACAGGTACCACCTACCTAAGCATTGCTGCAGAGCATCTACACCCTTTCATGGAAGCAATATTCCCTGATGGATGTGGCCTCTTTCATCAGTTAAAGTGCTCTGCCACAAAGCAAAAATGGTTCAGGAATGATTTGAGAAGCAAAACAATGAGTTTAAGGTGTTTACTTGGCCTCCAAATCCCTCAGATTTCAGTCTGTGGGATGTGCTGGGCAAAACAATACGATCCATGGAGGCTAACCTCTAAACTTACAGGACTTAAAGGATCTGTTGCTAACACCTTGGTGCAGATACCACTGCACGCCTTCAGGGCTGCTTTGGCAGCAGAAGAATAAGGACCGACACAATATGTCTGATTGGTGTATACTCTATTTTTAAAAGAAAGGAATAATGAGTAACTTTTTAATTTCCACTAAAATACTCCAAACGATTGTTCTCCTTTGTACGATAAGAATCATATTCTATAATTAGAGTATTGTAGAATATGCTAATCTACCCTTCTTACAATGTAACTATTATAGACGTATGCAGAATATTACAGTATCCCAAGGAAAATAGCAGATTTTGCCACCTATGTCCAAAGGTGGCAAAATCACCAGCTGGGAAAATTAACACAGTGATGTAGTTTTTTTTAATTCATGGCAAAACCCCGAGACCATGGAGAAATATTTGGACACGTAACCCTGGCTGTGCAGATTAAACAAACATTCGGAAAGTTTCATTTAGTTCATTCTTGTTTGTTGAAAAATAATTTAAATGAAACGGTTGTTTGAATTAAAAAAAAAACCCCAAAACAAAACAAAACTTTGTCACACATGCTAAAACGACACAATCCTGAGAATATAATCTTAATTCCTGGAAAACTGATGTGCACAACGATCGTTTGCACTGTTTGTGTTTTTTCCGTATGTAAATATTTGTATTTATTGGTCCCGTCTGCAGCGCTGAGGTGAAATTTCCATTCCACCAGCAACTAATCTGTGTGTGTGTGTGTTTGTATGTGTGTGTGTTCGACATTCCTAACCCCACTCAGAGCTTTCAGTCACAAAATGAGCCTTTCACTGGAACCCTGCTTAATATTCAGTCCGTCCCCTAAAACACACACAGTCATGTTTCCATCTCCCCGGGAATTCAATGCAAATCACTACAATGTCCTTTAACTATCCCTAAAAGAATCATTTCCTCAATTTTAAATCAAGTCTTCAAACTCAAAGTTAATGATTTACTTTATTTATATAATGAGTATTTAACCAAATGGAGGTCAAGTCCTGTTGAATGTGACCGTTTCAACAGATTTACGTTCCCACAGCACGAGTAACGCACACACGGATGTAGATGACTGCACAGAAAAAAACAAAGCAAAACAACAGAAATCATTCATGACAGGGTGAACAGAGTTTGTGTTTTCACACCTCAAACTGGGGCCAGTTCATGCTCATGCCCGGTCCGTGGGTGTTCCTCCACCATCTGAGGTCTTCAGCGTCGTTGGCTGCACGAATGGTCTGGCCCAGGTCCTGGTACAAGGCTTTGAAGCTAATGGGCAGAAAGGGAGTGAATAATCACATCTCCCGTTTGACACTCTGTCATCAATCTGCACACCATCTTTCATCTGACTTTGCACCGTGTAACGCATGCTTAGGGATGCTTATCATTAACCCTGCTTCATCAGGAAAAGGCAGGTTTCCAAGTTGGGGATCTTCTAAAGTCAAGAAAAGTTACTTGGTGAAGCAGGAAGCAGTTGTCAAAGAAAACACCGCACTATACTAGCTGGTGAACAGGTAGGTCCTGTGTACTCACAGGGCTGGGCATCAAGAATCCTGGAACCATCATTTAAAGGTGGGATTTGAGATAAGATTAATGCACGTTGCATACTTTCTAATCAGCTTCATCAGCACTGGGCTCGTTTGTATATTCTCAGACATAACATGAAGAAAAAAGAAAAAAAACATCTCTTCATCTACATCCAACCTTCCAAAGGAACAGCTGGTAAGAGGGCAGGTTCCCCCCCCCCGACACACTCTTAACGCGTTTTTTAAATTTTTATTTTTTATTTTTTAAAGGATCTCAAACTCATCACAGACATGGAACATGTTTTTCCCCATCTCTGTGCTATGTGGCAGGGTGACATTATCTACTGAACACACATTTTGCACCAGTAGTTGAATATTATCCCCCCATGTTTAAAGCCTTACTGACTGGATTAAGGTCACATGGGGAGGTGGGTGAAAAAGTATTCCCATTGGTCCTTTATAAATTAACTCATTATCCAAATGTGATGTTAATGAAAAATCACAGGACGTGGTCTGCAGCCTCCAACTGACATAATAGTAAAGGCTCAAACAAAAGCACACTGTAAAGGCTTTGAGTTATATGATATGATACAATAATAAAAATATTTTAATTAATATTTATTGTAGCTGCAGGAAACATGCTCACTGTGGGACTAAAGAAACACGTGTTCAGCCTTTTTATTTGATCATTCTGACTCCTAAAATCTCTCTTAAAGTAATGTTTGATATACATATATATCGGTGCTCTGAAATAAATACTTGGATGTCAGATGAAGTCTCTCAGAGTTTAAAAAATACGTTTACACAGTGAGAAACTGCTTTTCAAAAGAGTTACTCAAGGGTTAATTTGCTCAATATTTGGACAGAGGTGGCTGGACTTTGCCATGGTAACCATTATTGGTAAAGCTGCTTGTTTAAATAAAATATGAGGTCAACAGTTAATGGACAACAGCAAGAGTTTTCCATTAACCCCTGTGTACATACGCACATGTTCGGACCGACATCCGTGCCTTTGCAGCTCTGCATGCCTTCGCTGTGAGTCATGGATCACTTGATTGGTGATCCAGGTTATTTTGGATATCTAAATGCAAGCATGTGCGTTTTTCCTTACCCGTCTTTGGAGGACAGGTCGAGGTGTGTGTGGATGTCGAGCAGGACATCTTTAAAGAAACACAGCCTCTTGCGCTCGGCCTCCTGAGTTAGGTCGAACACCTGTTCCATGTCCTCCATATAGCGGGGGTTACAGCGGTTCAGCTCCTCCAAGGCCTTTGAGTAGCGCTCCTTTGCCTGCCGTACGTACACACACACACACACACACACACACACGCAGAGCTACTGTGTAGTACACCAATGTGTGTTTTGTTAAATGCACCATTTCACTTATACTTCATGGTCTTACTCTGGTGCATGTGTCTTCCATGCTTGGAGTGCATCTGCAAGACTGTCTGTTGTTCCAAAAAGCAGAATAAAAACCTTTGGAAAGCAACTATAAGGCTTGTTGTAATTTTATTCTATTTTAATAATGAGACTTTTCAAACTTTATTCAGAATTGCATTATTTTATTCACTGATTAAAGTGAATTTACTTGATCTAACATTACTCTATTTTATTTATGGATTTAAATCAGCTTCCAGCACCTGGTATTCCCAGGCGGTCTCCCATCCAAATACTAACCAGGCCCAACTGTGCTAAGCTTCTGAGATCAGATGAGATTGGACATGGTCAGGGTGGTATGGCCATAAGCCATAACAGCCCTATGGCAGCTGGGATAGGCTCCAGCTCCCTACACAACTGTGAATTGGATAACCAGTACAGGATGGATGGATATTTAAACTGGAAATCTTTATTTTAAGTTGCCTAAAAGTTTTTCCAGTGTAGTTCAGATGAATTATAATCCTAAAGCAAACTACAATAACACTCGAACATGGTGTTTACCTCTCCTATAATAAAAAAAATATTCAAAGTGACAAAAAAACTCAACTTTTCCATATTTCTGGATTTATCTAAGAGTTTTTGAACAATACTTAATGTCAAAAGTGACCAACTGAATACTGGGAGTTTTTTTTTTTAATTATACACACAGTATGAGCAGCTCTCTGTCATTAGTAAGTATTATTTACACTGATAACATGCTGGTGACTAGAACCCACCATAATAAGACTGTATTCTTCTTCTGTGACCTCTTGTATGAACCCACTGAATAAAATACTTAAATATCTTAATGATTACATGAAGTGTGCAGTGATTAAACACAGCAGATACCAACACGGGGCGCTGAGACTGGTTGAGACAAGCGAGTGAGGACTGAAGGTTTTTCGGGTGTATTTTTCCTCAAGCTGTGAATGAGTAATGATATTGGATTTCATTTCCTTGTTTAGATCAACATTGCTCAAGAGGTCCTTGGCTGCCTGACAACGCTGTGCGTACTAAATGAACACGTCTCAGGATTTCCTTCGTTTTTTGGTGTTTGGTTGATCATTTCCCTCTCCGGGTCCTGGAGCTCCCGAGTGGAAAGTCGAGGAGACAAGTCCGGTCATGTTTCAAAGTTAAAAAACATACACAGGTATGTTTTTCTGGACTCAGACACACCCAGACCGGTACAAGTGGAGCTACATATGGGACTCTGTTTATATGTCCGTGTTCACGTGTGTGCGCATGTGCGTCGTACTTTCTCTGTGTCCTGGTTGAAGCGCTCCACCCGGGTTGTGTATTTGCGAACTTCCTCTTGTGACTTGGTCGGGTCAGCCTTGGCGTGCGCCTCCCTGGTAGCCGCCGTCCACTCCTCTTTCCTGGCCTGATGGTAACTCTTCTTAGTCGACTCCACCTGGACACACGCACATGCATGCACGCACGCGTTAAACACTTTGCTATAAACTCAGTAAAGACTAAACTTCAATGTCCTCCAAAAATGTACCCGTCTCTCCTCATTGGCACATCAGATGTAATATCAGAACCATGACTCACTCACATCCATTCAACACCTGTGATAATATTACCTGAAATTCAATTACCTATGACATAATAGCTGCATTCAATCACCGCGTTATCTTATAGAACAATCTTATACAAGAAAAAAGAAGAAGGAAAGTTCATTCAGCGACACTATAGTCAGAAGGTGGTTAGGATTCTCTCCATCAGCACTTACTTATATTTAGTGATTCCCAACCTTGCCATTTTGCAGTTAAGTCTAATTATGTCACTTTTTGTGCAGGAATTGCTTAATTCCAGTTTGAAGTCTATGAGGGTCTGGGTGCAGTAGTCCCAAACGTATAGTGGACTGAGTCCACTATTTTATCTCGGTCCTGATGCACAATGGTCACTGTGAAAATGGCAAGTGGCTGTGAGGTCCCCGTTTTTCATGTAAATATTTTAACAAGATCACAAGTCACACTGTCACAATAATTGTATCTGTGCCACAGTGTCCAACTACTGTTTTCCACAGTGTGACCGTAGCATAAAGCAACTTCATGTGTGACATTTGCTAAGAGGATGTGCAGACAGGTGCTGGCTTTTTTTATTTATTTTTTTTTATTAAAAGAAACCTTTCAACAACAACTTTGTAGACACTGGCCATTTGCAGGTATTCACTACAGTCATGTCATCTCCATTAAATCCCATTAGTGTGTACTGCACCCACTCACTGATGCAGACTGCCCTACAGACCAACGTCAGAAAATCCACTAAGGCCGCCCTCACCTCCTTCAGCTTACGGACCCAGGGCTTCTGAGCTTTGCGGAAGCCATCGTCTGTGTCCTTCGTCTCCCTGAAGCCTCCCATCATCTGCTTGTGGAAGGCCTCTTTTTGCCAGCTGCGCACTTTCTCGCTGTCCTCACCCGCCAGCCGCTCCCGCAGCTCCATGTGCAGCTCGCTGAGTCGGTCAGCCGCTTGCATGAAGGCGTGCCAAGCCTTCTCCAGTGTACCATACTGGGGCCCTGAGGAATAAATGTGAGAAAGCACACATTCAGATTATCACTAAATAAAAATCACTCGTCCCCATTTATCTACACATTTACACAATTAATTGTAGGTCAGTGTTGTGAAACTTCCTCTGTGGATATTTTGATGGGGATTTCCATAAAAACTGTGAACTTTGCTACCAAATTAAAAAAAGGATGACTTTTTAATTAGATGATGAACAAAATATTAACTTGTAACCAATTTAGCCAGTTAAGTTATCATCTTGGTCATATTTAAATAGAAATGCCAACCATATATAAAGATTCAGCTGACATTATTTTCTAGTCCCAGAATTACTCTGAACTGCAGTTCTTTGAAAGGGCTCTTGAGGCCAGTCTAATCCCTACAGGCCCCTAAAATGATCACCATATTTAAAATCTCTGCGAATTACTGATGCACTTTTCTAACTAAGCTAGCCAGTGCTAGCGTTGGCTAATAACGCCATAATTTCTATCCAAATGTGGTTACGTCTGGTGGGAACTAACTGGTAGCTATATCCCCTCTTTTATAGAAGGCCAGCTTTTAAACTCACCTTTCTCCACAACAACCCTCCACCTCTTGGCCCAGTCACTCAGTTGAAGAGCGTAGTGCTTTTCTATCTTTGCTCTCTCCTGGAAGCAGGTGACCAGCTCATTGCACAGCCTGTGGCCATCGTCAATCCGCTTTACCGTCCTTTTGTAGTTCCCCGGCTGCAGAGACACACCAACGAAGCAAACGGGAGCGAGGAAACGGAACGGCGTCAGTCACTCCCCGAGTTCTATTCATGTCATCATTGTATCGAGACATTAGCAACAACAGTTTGGACTGAAGCATATTTGGTGGATAAGTGATGTAGAGATGATCGAAACTGAGATTCAAAAATAAAACAGGGAAGACAAAAGGTAATACAGCCACTGGAGGTGAGAGTGTGTACTTTTTCCAACATGGAAGTCTATGAAGCAGTCAGTCTTCGGTCTTTAGATAAAAGCATGTAAAGAGCCGGCTGACTGACACACCGACTTATCTGGCTGCTTCGGCCTCTTAGTTATTCTGCATTCAGGTGCTGTTGATGAGCTAAATACTCATGCTCATGGTTTGGCACATTTAGCTAACTAAACTGTCGCCTGCAGTAAACACAATGCAGAACACATTGAGCAAGGTGTTGATCCTTTCACAGGCTAGAGTTAGTGGTGTTACTCAGCTGTATTACATTATGCTGACAGTGGAAATCGCAGTGATTTGGAAAACATTTAAACAGTGAAAAACATGAAAGGTTGAAAGTAAAGAAAAAAGAAAAGATGTTTTTTAATCTGAGTTTTCAAAAAAAAATTGAAAGACGGGCCCGAAAAGACTGGTAAAGTTGTGTAACCCCAATAAGAAAAAAAAGCACCTGGTGGGAAATCTCACAACTTATAGGTTAACTAGTAGCATGAGTGGGTAGAATCCTGTGTCTGCAGGCTCGGACACTGCAGCTATAATAAGACCCAGACTGTAAAAAGTTAAGTGTTGTTTTAAGTTTTGTAGAGGCGGCTGATGTACGACAGCAATTAAAGTGTTACTACTGTACCTCCCAGAAGCTGTCAGAGCTCCCCAGCTCACTCAGGTCTCCATTAGAAGACATCTTGGGGTCGGCCCCACAGCACGGAATGATGGCGGCTACGGAAGAAACTGAGGAGGAGAAAAATCCGAAAGAAGCATGAAAGAGAGAAATCTTTTTTTTATTTTTTAAATCTATTAATTTGTTACAGCTGGTCTCATTATACTAAATGTTAACAGATTCACTGACATGATCTTGTTTTATTCCAAGTACATCTACGCACTTCAACTTTCTACTCCAAATAAAAACGCCTGGTTAACCAGAGTAACAGCAGCCGACACTTAATTTACAAACAATGAAACTTTAAAACTTTTAAAGAATGAGTCTAACTTCTCTATGAATACGTGACAGCTCAGTTCATCTCTTTGTATATTTATTCTCGAGCACCAGTTGGTTTGTTTGCCTAGTGACGCTTTCTGGGAAATCCACAGCTCAGACCTCATCTTGGACTTGTGACAAGATACGGCGTTTCACACTCAGACTCTGATAAACACCGATGTCCTGGAGATGGTGTTTCACCCCCACATAATTATACACACTTAACTACAAGCATAAATCAAGTACACACCATCAATATCCCCAGACCGAAAGCCTAATACAGGAAGCTTTGAAAACAACCGTGTAAAATTATTTTTAAAAAATGTTTTAAAGCTGCCGGTGTCATCAGGCTTAACAGGAAAAATAACTCCAGCAAATGCTGAAGAGGGGTTAAGAGCTTGAAGTCCCACAGTTACACGACAAATGGGACAAACCGCACCTCCTGACTGAAGATCATGCGATATGATTGAAAGGTCAACAAGCGCAGTCCAAGACTGCATGCTTCCACCTGACTGAAAATTCATTGCATATCATGCAGGAAGTGAATCTCTCGATCCAGATTAACTTGTGATATTTTCTAGAGAACATCACAACCAGGTTTCCCCATTTTTTCTTATGTCATATTCATTTGTCAAAATATGATGTGAAATGTTAATTTTATTAAGTAATCCTGCTGACACGCAGACATATTTTAGACAACCTCCTCGTCAAGGGGATCAGGAACATTTGTGGCCATTCAGGATTTACCTATAGGCTGTTTCTTAAGAAATGTGTGTCCTCTTTTTCTGTGGTTATCAAATCCAGTAGTCTCCAGTCTTATTGCTGCACTGTAAACAGCTCTATAGTTTCAGCTTGTGGCAAACTGCGGCTACACGTCAGCTGACACAGAAAGCCAAAGAACCCTCACTGCTCCCTGACCTCAGGGCTGCTCTGCACAGTTTGTTTTTTGCACACAGCTGGATGGTGTGTGTCCTACAAATGCCAATACACCGTCGTGCGCAGTCAGTCCAGTCCTGTTTATACACAATGGACTAACTTCAGATGACAGGATGCACAACATTTGTACAAAAATCAAGTTAATAAGAAAGGAAAAAATAAATAACTTGGTGAATTGACGTCTATATTTGTTTGGAGGACTCAGTACTGTAGTTTCAACCTGCAGATGAGTTGACTCGTGCGACACCACTAGCAGGTATGCACGTGATACCAACTATCTGCATCTATGGCACATCCCAATGCACAGGAAATACAAACAGGGAAACTCTGATTCACAGACTGTTGCATTGTGTATTCTCACTACAAATGACCCCTTTTTGTGAAATTTAACAGCAAAGCACGATGCACAACTGTGCAAAACCAAAGAGCAAACTTTCATTTTAAATTGAGCTGCAACTGAACACGAGGGGATTTATTTTTTACATTTTGTAGCTCTGCAGGAACTCTGCCAACAGTTTACTGTGACCTGGCTTTCCCATACATCCACTTCCTCCGTGTTATCCTCCCATTGGACAAAACCCTTTGTCAAGGCCAGGCGATTTCCTGTTGCGGATACAACTACTTGTCAAACACGCCATTACTCGAGGCCTCGCGGTGCTCTTAACCTAAACACAAACTCTAATCTCACCTCTTTGTTAAAAGTTAAAAGATTATTGTGCCAAATTTTGGTCTGCAAGCAGCTAATGTCAATGTAATAACTGGTACAAAAAACATCCATAACCTTTCAAACTGTCAGACCAGTCTAAAGAGTTTAGACCATGCCCATTTTTACAAACATTATAAACAAAAACAAACTCCATATGTGGAGTTAGAAATGCATTAAAAATGAAAAGGAACCCGGCATGAGGGGTTCAAAGTGGAAAAGCCCTTTACCTCGCTACTTGCAGCACCCATTACCCAGGGCTTGTGGTCAGACCACGCCCATCTTTAAATTTAAATTCCACCTGGATCTACACAACACTAAGCAGCAATCTCTGGGGTTGGTACAAGCCTCTGTGGACAGTTTCCTCAGGGTGTTTTAACTGATGGGTGTCCCCACGCAGGAGTCAACTGCTTAGTTTACTAATCAGAATGAGTGCACTGGACCTCGCCACCCTGTCTGTGGTGTTTTTAAATGGAAGGATCTAACACAGAACGTGGCTTGTTGCAGTCACAGAGTTTGTGGATACAGCTTGTTGCTCGATCTGATATCGTCGTGTTGGTGCCATTCCTGGATCAACCACACTAATATTAGTCCACATTCAACAATGCAGTGACCACTGACACTATAGTGATGACACAGTTTTGCGATGTGGAATCATCATCCCATGACACATCAAAAAATAACCCTAACCCTAACTATAGCCCCTTAACTGTAACCACAATCACAACCCAACCCAAACCCTCATCCTAAACCCCCTAAGTTCCGTAAGTTGAATCTTGCAACTATAGCACGTTGGAGTTACCTGTACACCTGGAGAGGACGCGCATTACCAAAACCTTCTCTGGTAGTTCCCACTGCAATGGAAAAGTATGAATTCAAAGAGCTTTATTGTCAAATAAAATGTTGTATTTTGACACTAAATGAAGTTTTCGGACAATGCAGCTAAATGACATGTTGGCCTTAAAGTTAGAAATAAACACAAAGAGATCAGTTTTAAGACACAACAATGGGGAGATGTAGATGAAGCGGAAGCGCTGCCAATAATGAAGCCTGATTTCAATAAAGAACTGCCTCTTTTCTAAAGACAAGTAAAACAAATATATGAATGAATTGTAACTAGTTTGGAGAGATTTTTCCCTAAACTGTTTACTGTGTGCATCATTTTTTTTTAGAAGTTTGATCACTGTTTGAATATTTTCTCTGTGAGACCGTGCTCTACAAGTTTGACTTGACAAGACTGAGAGGTTCCTGATTATTTTTCCTCCTTCCTGAGTCTCACATTGTTCACTCTCACCGTAAATAACTCCCAATGTGTCAGTGCTGGGAGCAGACCAGTGCTAAATTAGATGCAGAGTACAACAGTAGCCTTGGTGAGATCTGCAGGGAACAATGTGGGAGTGGGCATAAATTAGCTCTGCAGTCTTGCCAGTTATGCAACAGCGGAGCAGCAAGCCTTCGCTTGGGGCCGATATTTCAGTTAACCGTGAATAAAAAGACTTAGCTCTCATATGTAATTGTAGGTGTGTCTGACTGTGTGTAGGGGTGTGGTGTGTCTGAGGAGAGGAGTGACGTTCCAGATTAACCAAAAGCTGATGATCCAAAAACACGCCGTAACACCTCCCACACATTTAATCCACATCAGGCAGTGAGTGAAATCAACAAAAGGATAACCATGTATGAGTGTGTCACTGCTGAGTGTTAAGTATGTCAGTAACAGCAGAGGCATCTGCCACCAGCGTGCTGGGACAGGAGGCTGTATGTGAAAATGGACTTGGCCCTGAATTGCAAATTACTGCTTCTTTGGAAGTTCAGCAGAGGCTTAACCAAAACAGCTTTACGCTGGAGGGCATGGTAACATGACAGTAGTCAATATTGCAGATCTTTAACATGGCTGTAGAGCTTGGAAAAGTTTGGTGGGAGGACTGAAGAGGTTATTTCACATGTTTACAGGCTGACACCAGAATTTGTGCAACATGCTCAGCAAATAGTTGTTGGAGATGAGGAGTATTTTGAAATGCTTGCATTTTAGTCCAAAAAGTTACAACATTCATGTTATCTAAAGAGAACTGCTTGTAGGTAGAGGAGCACAGAGCAGCCTGCTAATAAATGTTTTTTTTCTTTTCTTTTTATAATTTGCTTCTAGTGTTTTAATATTATGCCCAACCTTGTAACATCCAACAATAAACTATGATTTGCATCAGTATTTTAATCCTAAACGAAACTTTGCCAAACTGTTAATCACATCTAAACAGTGTGTGGTACAGTGTGAGGTACTAAGCCCAAACTGTAAACTAGAATTAACCCAAACCATTTACGTTTCTGTTCTTTCACTTCTCTTCTTTTAACACTGGGCCCACTGTTGCCTTCACCTCCCACATCTTCTCTAGCTCTTCTTAGTTCTTGGCATTTCCCAAGCTTCACGTGTTCCTTCCAGGCCATATTCAGCACAGCTGTTCCTTAATACTATGCCAGCGAATGGATATGCCCTGTGCGCTAGCATCTTGCACCTTGCTGTTATGTGCTGGATTATCTCAGGGGCATCTTTGCATAGCCTTACCTAGGGTCTTGTCTGGTGTTGGCGACCCCATCTTGTGTTCTTGGGCTGCCATGATTAGTGCCTCTGTGCTGTCTTTCAGTCCATCTTTGTCCAGCCATTGGTAGGATTTCTTGATATCCGCCACTACTTCTATCTAGCGGTGATAGATACCGTGCAGGGGCCTGTCCTTCCATGATAGTTTCTTGTCTTGTTCCTCTTTTTTTCCCTCAGGGTATATTATAGGTGGATGTTAATCAGTTTCCACTGCTTTGGTGACTAGGGTCAGTGCCACTACTAGTAGCATAAGGCGATACCTAGACCCTACAGAGGTTGCACAGGCAGTCCAACTTCTCCAGGAAGTTGGCACAATGGCAGAACAATCACAATGGCACATCAATACATGTCATTTCTAGAAGGCTTGCTGCCACAGTTACTCTAGGAGAGCTGGACAGAACCACAATGGTCTCGAACCATCAGCAGGACTGATATCTGTTCCTTTGTGCAAGGAGGAATTGGATGAGCACTACCAGAGCTACAAAATGACCTCCAGCAGGCTACTGGTATGAATTTGTTTTGTCAAATTTCATTTCTAAAACTGAGTCAGACTGACACAGTCAGCATTGGAAGGAAGATCCCATAAAGTCTCAGGAGCGTGTCTGTGTCTGTTTGTGTGTATACAGCAGTCACTCATTACCCACAACCTACATTAAAGGGATTAGACTGTTTAGTCTAAAGCAGGCAGACATACAGACAGGCCTTATTAGCTGGACACAGTAACCTGTGCTGAACATACCATTACTAGGGATTGGTATTAAGGACTTGTATTATACTGTTACTGATTCTGTAAGTCTTTGGGTAGTTGTGGTGAGGTTCACATCTGAAGCAGTGGCTGTACAAACAAAGAGCCACTGTAGCTACCTGGTGTATGGAGTAATAGACATGTTTCGTTTCATGAACAAAATAAACCTCAATCCATTGAGAAAAAGATCTAACCCTATATTAATCTAAAGCTTCTGATCTATACTTCTACAACAGCATGAGGGAAGTCTCCTTAGTTTAATTACCAAATATTAACCAGTTCTGTGTACACAGTGTGTTTGTGATCACTATGAAAGACAACAGTAAATGTCGTGAGCACAAATCCCTACCATAGAGATGTCTTTTCTAGCAGCTCGAGGTGAGCAGCTGCAGCGGTTTCATAAACTAATGAATAAATGGCAAATTCCATATACCTAACATAAGACTTTCTAAATAATTTCCTGTGATTGGTCCATGAGGATTTAGAGAGGTCATAGATCCTGAATGATCAATGAACAGATGGTCAGATGAGAGTGTTTGGTTTATGTGGCGAGTTCATTAGACCCCTTCATCTGGCTGTGGCTGTGTTGTTTGAGGATGTTTACTTGCTCCTGGTCACTTATCATGAACTTGGGTTCAATCCCCTCTGAGCCAATTCACAAATACAGGGAAAAACAGACCAATTCTGCTGGGCTGCAAACAGTGCAGTCCGACAGTGAAGAGGGTTTTTCAGAGGTTACACGAGTAGCGAGTTTACACCCACAAGACAAGAAAATGTGTGCGATATGCTCTCAAACAAACGGTTTTGTTGATTGAGATTTCTTATTTTCTTTTATATATACACCATTGCTGTTACAGTGGTGGAAACTCATTAAACATTACCCAAGTAACATACAATGAAGTTTGTGTGTGAAGTTTTATGATCCAAAAGTTCAGGCTTCACTATAATCCTTTTTTCAACTTGTGGATCGCTATGAAAGTTTAAAAAACAAAACAAAACAAAACAAACCCCAAACAGTCCTGGCTGTGAGGACAGAAGCCCCAACCACCTGCCAATCAAACCCTTTGTTTACAAAGGTGCAGCCAATCCCAAGACTAAGGGTGAAGAGAAAGAGATACTAAAACTGTTTTTTTTTTTCAGACAACGAATAAACTTTCATGCTTTCCCAAGGCACAGTACCAGTTAAATAAGGATTATTTTGAACATTAAATCATGCAAAGCTACTCTGGTAGAGTCTAAGATTACAATTTGGCCCTGCTTTATAATAGGGCATAATTACTTCTGGGCAGATCCAGGCGAGTTGTGAAATGATTTCAAAGATGTCTTCCATCGCAGTTGAAAGAATGTTTTGTCAGAGTGGCCTCCGGCTCAGTTTTTCATTTAGTTTTTCCATTAACCACCTGAAGGAATCCAATCCTTGATCTGAAACAGGGCAGCAGACTGTTAGGCCTGACCTGCACAGAACAGCAGGACTGTTGAAAGAGAGCAAAAGTGATAGGAGCCACAAAGCTGTTAAAGAGTGAAACACAAGACGAACGAGTGTCACAAATGTGACGGACGAGCAATAAGATACATCCACAAGACGAAAACTGTTCGGGATAAGCTTAGCAAATTTCAAATGTGACTTTAAGACAGATGTTTTTGAACTACTAAGAACACAGAGAGAGCTAGAAATAGGAGGTTTATCACAACACCACATACAAGAACTTTTTCAATGTG
Organism: Etia nguti; assembly: GCA_015106755.1. Taxonomy (NCBI): domain Eukaryota; kingdom Metazoa; phylum Chordata; class Actinopteri; order Cichliformes; family Cichlidae; genus Etia; species Etia nguti. The sequence continues at coordinate 15,643 of VUQG01001097.1, read as the reverse complement.
GTTTCTACAGCACAGCAACAAAACTCATCTTAAAGGCATGTGAGGCCGGTTTGTCAAGTATGATGAACCAAGCAGAAGTGCACATGTGCACAAAACATGGATGCAGTCAGCCTAATAAATTAATCACATATCAAATGACACCAGCAATAAAAATCTACACCTCAACTTCTCCTTGTGCTTCTGTCCTGAGGCATCTGTCTCACCACACAACTCTTAAACATCAGTCATTTTATCCTTCCATCCATTATTTAAAGAACGGGTCTGGTTCATCTGTGATTACTGACAAAATGTAGAAAAAAGAGAAAAAGTGCTATGAGAACAAAAAGGGTCCTACTAATAATAATAATTAAAAATAAATCTTAAATGTGTCCCCATTTCTGGAAAAGGTTAACTTGTGCCAGCAAGTTTTTATAACGCCCAGCCCTTTTTTTTTTCCTTCTCATTTCTGAAAAAATTCTGAAGAATGAGTTTAATCTCTTAGTTAATCTCTGCGAAATGCCTTTATTTATTTCTTACTATAACTTTTGTCAAACTTCTCTTTATCAGTGTTGCACACTTCAAAAACTTGAGAGCTGCTATTGCAAGCAGTTAACGCTACCGCTGCAATATACAGCTGGAATTGTTGCTTGAAGGCGCGCTGGTTGCTGTTGTTTCAAGCGTCCTGTATTTCATTTGAATGACTATGTTACTGCAATAAATTCATAGATGATTCACAGATGCATCACATTGTTCGTTCTCAGTGTTTTTCATTTCAACAGCTTGAAATGTGTGCTGGTTCTGAAAAGGGCGTCGAGTCAGAACTAGCTACAAACCAGCACTGAAGAACTTGCTCGATTTCCTCTTTGGATTTAGTCAGTCTTGGTCTCCTGTCTCTTCATGTAATCCCAGACTGACTCCACGATGCTGAGATCAGGGAAGACCATCTGTTGCTTGCCTCTTCGTACTTCATGTGGCTAAGGGGTAAGGTGGGTAGGTAGGTAATATATTGTTTGAAGAATTTCAGAGCAACCCGTTAAATTGTCCAACTAATATTTCAGTGTGGACCAATGTGGTGGACCAAAAGTCTGATGTTACCATCATATATGTATAAAGTAAACTTTCAGAGTGACTAAATATCAAACTGATGTGATGAATACACCACTTGATTCTGACGGGGTAGAAGAAAAAAATACATGGACTGGACACACAGCAGTTACAACTGAGATTCAAAACAACAAACACGACAAAAAGTGGCAGAAAGCACTAAAACACTCATTAAATCTTCCAATTTTATCAGCTGGTACATTCAAGCTTTACTTTTTAGCATACCTAAAACTTGTAATTTAACATAAATATCACTCACTATATATTTAATTTTTTATTTTATTATATGACTCCATTGTAAGTGCCGCCATCCACACAGGGGCGCCTCCATAATTTTTTCATAGGGGTGGCCATATGGGGGCCACTAAAAATATTGGTTGCTCCCCTGCATCCATAACTTCTTCAATCCTGTCAGTTAAATAAACACCATTTCTAAACACCCTGATATAAATTTAGCTGAGCTCAGTGAGTTGTGTGACAGGTGACTGCAAATCGGTCCCACTGATAAAAGGCCAACATGGAAGAAACTGCGTGAACTATTTGCCTTTAGAAAGCAGAGGGCTGTCACACTGTGTGCCGGTGTGCTGCAGGAACAACAGTCAAAACCACCTGAAAAAGCCTATGGAAAAATTTAGGGTGTTGAAGAATTCAGCTCATGATCTGCTGATCAGTTAAATTAAAAATAAGATACCAGTGGGAACAACATTAACAGCGCTAGCACCAGAACCCTTCTTTCTGTGCTGGGTAACAGAACAGTAAATTGGTGTTGGTGGTATTAATAATAATTGTAACAAAAAACATTTACCTGGGGTCACAAAGATTAGTAGCCTTGCCAGCTAATCCGTCACATCCCTAGCTACAATGACTTCTGTTACCAGCAGGTGTTTTTTTTTTTTTACCTTCATTTTTTTTTCCATAAATAAAATTATACACCTCGATGAAAACCCAAGAAAGTAAGAAAAATGATATGTCTCTAAGGCCAGAACAGACTGCTCATTACTTTTTCCTTAGTTTATTTAATTTTTTGTACAGAGCACCTCTGTTGAGAAGCACAGCAATCAGAGACAAAAAAGTTAATAAATAACAATGGTAAAATCATCTCATCCAGTACACAGTCTATTGAGATCTGCATCCACTGTGTCCCTTCTAAAGAGGTGGGTGATGGGGAAAAGAGAGAGACAGAAGGAGATTCTGGTTGTTGGTTTTTAGAGAAGTGGGTCAGACCAGTGAGGAGGAGGGGAAAGAGCAGCTGAGGGAGGGATGAGATAGAGAGGCAGGTCCAGACCTCATAAGCCCCACTGGAAAACTCATGGCCACTAATCTGATTAATGTAAACCAACAGTTTCCCTGCAGCAGTGCCAGGGCTATACGCTCCTACACATGAAGCATGGGGAGGCCCACGCGACCATTAGTCTGAAAGCTCGTCTGCATTCCAGCTACGTCTCAGTTTGTGAGGTTATGCACTGTAGGTTCATGAGGACCCGGAGGCTTTAAAAACCTCTAAAAAGAAGAGCGCTTGGAGATTCTTCTCTGCTCCACTTCATTCCAGCAGCTGGCTACATACGAGAGCCTGGGAACTAGCTGTGTATCAGACCACTGCTGAGTGATTCTGAACAAAATGAGAGACTGTTTAAAGACAGAAAATGTTAACCATGCTCAGTGATTACATAATAATTGCTGTTGGCAACAATAAACCACAATATGGGATACTCTGAAAGCCATCACGCTTGGCTTTAATAAACAACTATCTCTAGCTTGAAATGGCTACTGAGGACAAATCAGGAAGTCATAACAGTTATAAAGAGTCGCTTAAATTAAACCCTGGTCTAAAGGAAGATAATGGCACGGTTGTTTTAAGTGACAGATGGGTGCAGTTTCATCATGTTTAGCTTTCAGTTTAAGACAATAGTTGTTCAGCCTGTTTCTTGCTAGCCAAAGTTTGCATCACAAGTTTGTATCACAATGAAATGCAGATTTAAATTACACTAGCTACTAGCGCTGGTTAGCTGCCCAGTTCAAAATTCTATAAACATGGTCAGGTCAGGTTTAACCCCCGCCAACCCCCCCCCCCCCAAACAAGATGGCAACATCAAAAAAATGGTAAATGCTAATCTCCCTAAAACAGGACTTTTCATATTTTAAAGACAGTTCTATATGCTTCCTGTTCATGTTAATACTGTTTGACTTGATAAGAAAATATCTTCCTAAGTCATTCATGTGAAGGCATTAAAATATACAGTTTAGCACAAAGCCTATAAACATGAAGGAAACAGGCAGCCATGGTCTGTAAAAAGGCAACAAAATCCACCTAGCAACATTTCTAAAATAAAACCAATCAGATGCCATATGTTATATTGATACAAACGATGGTGTGAGTGTTTCCATTCTTTAAGCTAAGCTTTGCCATTTCTATAACACGGTGATACGAGTGTCAAGATTTTGCCCTATCCAGCTATTTGCACTTCACTGTTAGCATATATGCTTCAGTTTAGCTTAATGGATGCAACGTCGAGTTGTGCGCTTTGTTTTAGAAGGGGAACTGCCAACAAGTTTTCCACATGTTATCATAAGTGTCTCAAACTGTGAACCTAAATGGCATCCTGGCGATTGCACAAACTTGTGAGTCACTGTGCGAGCACACAATGCTCAAAGTGAAAATGCACATCCAGTATCACACAAACCTGTTCTAAACGCAACTCAAAATCTTCTCTGCTTTTAAAAGACTATTAAATCATGTCACTAATGTTTAGACAGTGAACGCGGGAAGTGTTCAGCACATTTCTCTGTCAGGCTGTCAGACTGCTAAACAACTTAACAACTTCTGCTATACCAACACACCCATGACCCCAGCAAAGAAGAGCTTCAGTTTGCATGTGGCAACACTAAAGAGGCATCTCCACAAAACGGGTATCATTTAAAGAAAGGTGGGACAAAAGGTGGTTGACTCTTATGTATCTCTTAAACGTGTAGTTTAATTTTTTTGTCTTCACTCATTGAGCTGATGCGTTTCTAATGTCTTCAGACTTAAAGAGATATAGTGTAGCTTTGCAGGGCTGCAAGCAGATACCATCAACAAACTGAGTGGATTATGTGTAAGAGTTGGGTGGAAGCTACTGAAAGATGAGACAGAGAGCAAGCGCAGCATGTTAAATGTTACAGGGGCACAATGGGCATCATTATGAACAGTGTAAATCCAGGACACAAAACCCACAGCACACACTGCTCCCAAATGGAGCCCAGAGCGACAGCAAAACTTACCTTATAAGAGACGAAAAAAAGAGATGGACAGATGTCCAAACAGAAGACGGCCTCTGTCTCCGCAGGTCTGAGACACACAGAGGAGCAGGAAGATCCCACTGGGGCACAAGCAACAGCAAAAGGAGAACACACACACACACACACACAGAGACAAAGAGAGATGGGTTTGTTAGAAAAGCAGCAAGCAGTTAGTTTAGATTCTCCAGCAGCATTCAGGCAGAGGCTAGGCAAACTGCCTGTTATATTGGCTCGGTGCTGGCTGGAGGGTACCACATACTGGGAGTTACGGTGAAATACCGCACATGGAGTGTGTAGTTGAAGGTTAATGAAGCAGGTAGAGAGCAGCAGCCCCTGTAAGGGCAGCTCAGAGCAGGTAACTCATACCTCTATCAGAGCAGCGAGTTAGCAGGAAGACCACACCAGCGATTTTGCTTTGTTCAGACACACACTGTAAATTACAACTTTTTAAAAAGATTTTCCACCTTCTAGAAACTAGAAACCCTTAAAAAAACAAAACTACTACTTTAAGGAGAAAAAAAATACCAGCCTAATATAAGGCTCTTTTGTAGAGGAGGATTTTCTGACAGCAGCAAGCAATCAGAAAGCAAAGAAGTCTAATTATCCAAACGAGCAGGACTAGCTCTGTTTTGTTTAGTAACTGAGGACATTTAATCTCAGTTTTTGTGACATTTGTGATACAAAAAGTTGGTTATCACATCAACAGATGGTTGCAGCGACTGACGTGCAGTTACTCTCTAAACCTCTCTGTTCTTTTAATAATCAACAGATAAATCTAAATCCACATTCAGCCACAGCTGAAGATCGCTGGCACTGAAGATTAAACCTTTGTGTCGGTTTCTCATCAGCTACCACAGTTTGTGAACTCATTCATAAAAAACACAAAACAATGGGTGCTTCACATTATAACTTGGATACGTGACCAAGTTTCACTTCTGGTGACAAATGCTTTAAAAGCCAGAGCTGAGAGCCCCACCCTCATTACTAAGAGCACAAATGATGAATACAGCTGATTAGTTATGAGCACAGCTTCAAATAGTTCACTAATCAGAGGTTGGATATTAGTGTGAAGGCAGATGAAGCACAACTTCCAGTGATGGCAACAACATTTTCTGCTTCCACCAACCAGTCAAACGGTACTTTATGTCCATGTCTCTCCAGATATGATCTTTGAATAACTTCAGTAAGTACTCAGTTAGGATACAATAGCACAAATCAGAACGAAGAGGTGAAAAATCTGAGATCCTCACTGCCAGCTAGACTAAAAATGAGTCAAATCCATCATTAGAATGTATTGTTTGGGTCAATACTGTGATGAAACCGGGAAATCATCATTTCTTGATCTCTAACCGATAACCTTGGCCCATCAATTTGCCTGTTGTGGTTGTGGGGCATCAAGCTATCTTTGTACTTTCCAGACTTATGGGAATCATGCACATGCAGAAATATCTGTACAATTATAATATTCCTCGTGAGTTCAGGTGAGTTCTGCTGTAAATGTTGGTAATTTTGAGGAAAAAATATTAACAGTGAGGAACCTTTTTTTCTTATTATGGTTCAAGAAAGACAGGAAAACCCACAGAAAACGCCAACTGAAACTTGACCGAGAGGATACAGTTCTCACTTTATTAGGTTTTAAAGTTATGCACTGATTAGAAAGATTATAGCAGGAACACCCAAAAACAGCATATATCTTATGCAGCACCTTATTTTAATTTTCCTTTTTAGTAAGAATTGCCTACTCTAGTAAGAAGTACCTTCTAGATTACAGTAGATATACTGTAAAATAACAGTATGTTGGCAAATCTAGCTGTCAGTACTGTTATTTAACAGTGTTCATCCACACCAAAACATCCTGCAAGTAGAAACAAATATAAGCCACATGGAAACGACAGTTTGATGAAAGCATAGGGGTTCTCCATATATGGGAGGGGTCAGCAACCTTTACTATGAAAAGAGTCATTTTTAAGAACAAACATCACTGTCAGCAATTTGTGTGTTAAATGCAATCATGCATTTTGGCAACATTTCCCTTTCCCGCTCACCGACGGCAGTCCTGTACCGTCTGACAGCTGCTCCGCCTGCAGCCCGAGGCTGTCTCTCTAACTGACAGCAAACCATGTGACGCTTCTCTGGTAGTGAGAGGCGAGAACAGAAAAAACGAAAGCAGATCAGAGAGAGCCAGAGTACGGGGTTCCAGAGACAGAGTCAAAGAAAAGGACAACTCAGCCTTGTTCCCACACATACAGCTGTTCTCCCAGCTCACTTCTAACCAGAACCACACCACGGAGGCCATCCTGGGCTAAAATAGCCTCCGTGGCAGCTCCCTCCAGCTCAGCACGGAAACATAAAGCCTGCAAATGGGACGTAGGCCCTGGGAGTCTAAGCTCAATCTGTTACACGCTGCAGGCAACACGACCGAAGATTAACCTGCTTCCCCTGCTGTTCACATTTGACTGCATGGAAGCATGCTTTCTAGAAAATTCAACCCAAGCCTGAATGAATGCAGCTACAACAAGGTTAATAAAAACAGAGCGGAAATGATAAAAGAAATGATCTGTCAGCTAACAGGTTCATTCAGCGTTCTTGATAAGTGATTCATCCTCATGGTCTGCATGATAGAGCCACATGGAAATATTTCTACTGTCAACAAACTGACCTGCACTCTTTGCTTTTTGACTTTTTTGGGGGAGGTCACCTTTTTCAGGAAGGAGCATGAAAGAACAAGTGATCTGACAGACCGGGAGGGAGTGAACGCTCTGTGGTGACATATCTCATGTTTCCAAGAAATTCAACTTGTCTGGCAGGAGAGAGCTTGAATGTGGGGGAGGTTCCTATAGCCTCCAAACTTTCTTCTTACTCATCATTATGATTATGACTTGAGAAAGAGAAGAGTAAAGAGAGTGAAGTGAAGAGTAAAGTGCTGAAGGCTCAGAAACAACACTTCATTACTGTAATGAAGGTAAAGCAACAAAATCGATTCGGATTTTGTTGCTCCTTTCTCCACACCTTACTTCAAATCTTAATTCTGATGCTGGCACCTTTTAAAGTGCCTAAATCATCTTCCTTTACTCGCATGGACTTAAGTATTTTGGGATATGAAAATCAGGTTCTTATAAACATGATAAGCACCAGTAACCCGACTCCTGCACTCTTTTAGTGCAGGTTATGTTTACAGATGCAAATCAAAGTTTTTGGAACGGTTAATTTGACAAACATGTAACCGTTACCCAAACTCAAATTCTCCATGCTAAGTAGACTTGAGCCACTGTAAGCGTATTTTTTTCCTCATGTAAAACATTAAACATATATATTTAACTGTTTCATTGCTAAAATCCTGTTTTTTCAGTCCTGTGGTTTGTCCCTAGTATAACTGGAGGAGGGCACTCCTGGAGGCACAGTTGTAAAGCACTTTAACACAGGACAAACTGAAGGGGAAAAAAGACTGCAACACTACACCTGCCATTGCCCGCGTTTCTATTATAAGACTTTGCTAAAGCTGTGCCGCGAAAGGGTCATAAGGTTAACGTTACTTTATTTATACCCATAGGTAAATTTGCTTTACAGAAAAATGATAGCACTTGGCATCTCTTCAAAAACACACATACCTAATGAAAACCTCACAATAATACATATGTAGTACTTGAATCAAACTCGAATAAAATTTTTTTTAAAAAATCTTATTTAGTTCAGTGACAGCAACAGGGACAAAGCTGTTTTATAATGCTCTGTCCTGCGTCTTGGAAATAGCAACCTTTCTCCTGAGGAAAGAAGCTGAAATTCACCCCATAGAGGATGGGAACCATTTTTAAGAATTGATAAAGCCATCCGTTGTACCTGTTTAGAGTACGGGGAGGCTAAACAGGACTGTGACTCACCTGTGTGTTTTAATCATGTTATTTTTGGCTCACTTAAAGGTACTAATTAATATGAGCAACAACAACAGACAGCATTAGGGCAGAATTATGATAGCACAAAGTACTAAATTAATAATAAATAAATCAGGTAATTCTTTGTTTTTACACTCATCAGGTCCCAATCAGCCCAAATAGCAAAGAGAATTAAAAATGCATGCCATGAAAGAGTTCGGGTCTTAGCGTAAGCTAACACATTTTAGTTTGGAATATGAAAAATGGCAAGTTTAACAGTCACTGCATGGATGTTTACATATTCATTATACTACAGACGGTGTATATCTGACTATACTTAGAGCTAGTTTAATATGAAATACACGTGGAAACATTTTGGGAAGACAAAAAGCAGGCGATAAAACAGCAGCACTTCCTTCCAGTTGCTTACATTGGGCAGTTTTCCCATCGCAACGTGTTTCCAGTGTTCAGGGTGTGAACATGTGCAGACAGCAGGCAGGTGAGGAGCCTTACCTGTTTCTCTCCGAGCCGGAGGAACAAACCAACACCAAGATCCTCCTGGAGCTGCAGCCTCTTCCCTCCTCTTTCACCACCTCCTGTCACGCTAACAGTGATATTCGCTTAAAAAACCCAAAAAAAACTCTCCTTTTTTACGCTTCCACAAAGTGCGACATTTTGCAAGTTGACTCCCCAGGACTCCGTCGACCTCCCTCAGCCATTTACACTCCTCCAGCCCCAGCACTGTTTCAACAAACTCCCAATATAACGGCGGGCTCGGTTCCTGCTCGGCTCAGTTAAAAAAAAGAAAAAAGAAGAAAAAAAGTAAAGTTATAGCCTGCACGCTGACAGAAAGGGGAAAAAAAATAATGATAACGATAATTAAAAAGGAAAAAGGGCGCGTTTGTGTTCCTCAGAAGGAACGAAAAGCTGTGTGGGCTGGTAGGTGTACGGACGTGTCTTCCCCCCTCCGGTGCCTGCTGGCGTTTCTGTGTAATCAGATGCTGCTCACCACAATATCCATTCATCCTATTACAGGTTAACCCTTCACTGTCTGCGGGCGGCTGCATGCCGCCCTCCAGCGCTCTGACACATCCATCGCAGACTCTCTGACCAAGCCACTGAACACATGAATTTAGAACATTTAAAAATAATTTCATATTTTATTACCGTTTACATTTTCATAAAATGACTTTTATATTTTTTTTTTTTAAAATTTTAAATCTCAAAAATTATAACACGCACAAATACAATGTACAACCTGAATATTACCAACTGTATATAAATATTTTAGGGATCTGTGCTGAAGGGTTTACAAAACCTTCCTCCCAGGTGGAAACAGGTTTCATTATAATTTGAGATTAAAATAACTGTTGACGATGTAACTTCTGGACATGCACCTGAATGTACCTGCGACTCTGAAAACAGAGGATGGCTGTTACGAAAATCAGTGTGATAATGAAGCTTCCTATATAGTTTTCTTTTCCACATAACTGCGTATTTGTGACCGGCGTTCAGTTTAGAGTTGACGTTTCTCATCTATTTTCTTGACAAACAGCGCCATCCTCAGGACCAAAGCATAATCCCAACAACACAGGTGTGAACAGGTGAGGCCGAATTCTTAGCAGTCAGCTCCCAAACACCAATTGAAGTCAAAGCACATTTGAAAATAGACAAGCACGTTTTGCCATCAGCAGAAAAATGATACCACTTGAAGGACCGTTAAACCATAGCACAAAGTGTGATTTTGTATTAAAAAAAATATGACTTTATTATAATTCAAAAGAAAGCAATGCATTATTTTAAGGAAAAATAAACACTTGGCTGATTAAAGCTGATCTTTCAGTTGACATTTCAGCAGGTTTAAGACAGTAGGAAAGATGGCAGTCGTGGCCCGGGACCACAAAAGTGCACATGTTCAAATAAAGCCCCATCAGAGAGGAGTGACAGGTGAAGGCAGACTCCTCTGGATGTCCTCACTGCTCCTCTGCTAGCAGCACTCTGAAGTTCTTCAGCTCCCTGACGCTCGTGGAAATCCTGCACAGGATTCAGGAGCACACAGTTAAAATAATAAATACAAAATAATGATAAAATACTCCAGTATGTTTTCACTACAATTAAACCCGGTTTCTCTGAGACTACAATATAACATTTGCATTTTACAGAGAATTTAGGCAAGTTTGGCACTATTTTGATTTCATGTTAAACATATATTTTTTTTTTTTTACTTTTATTTTAAACGAGTGTGAATTTTCAAAAGGATCACTACTGACTTATGTAAGCTCCTATTAATAGAGATAAACTTGTTCTAAAGTGACAGACTCAGGAGTTTGATATTGATTAACTTACTTACTTACTTTTGTATTTACACACAATTAATGTATTTAGTAACTTCTAAATTTCCCGATAGATCAAGCACTCAGCTCAGGAAGGAGTTTGCAGAGGAGATGCATCAAAGGCTTCTGAATAATAAATGGCGCATGCCCATTTATCATAGCCAAAAATAATTTTCAGGTTTTAAAAGTGCTTCAGATACAATAAACTAATGCGCAGACAACAAAAGCACCCCAAACAGCAGAGTGGGTGTGAGCTGGAACTAAGAAGCTTTTTTTTTTTTTTTTTAAAATATGGCACATGTATGACTTGATGTCCACAGCCTCTCTCTGACCTTCCGAAGGCGTTGAACAGGGAGACGATCTCCTGCCGGCTGAGCTGGAAACTGGGTCGCTGGTTACTGGATGTGGGTAGAGCTTCAATCTGTCGCTCTGAGAACAAAATCTTCAAGGCTGTGCCTAATCCCTGGGTCTGTGACACACGAGAGGCAGCAATCAAAACAAAACAAAACAAAAAAAATCAAGTTTATCTTTACAGAACGAGAGGCAGAAAAGTAGAAAAGTAACAGGTACCTGCAGTTTCCCCCACAGGCGACACTTAAAGCAGCCAACACAGTCCATGATCCTGGAGATGTTGAGGAAGGCCAGTCTGATATCCTCCTGACATTCACAGAAAACTCACGTCATTTTAAATCTTGAAAGTTAACCACACAAATTAGAACTGCAACTTCAGTCAGTAATGCTGTGTATTAGCAGCAACCCTGCGTAAACAAGATCTCTCCCAGCAGCTTTGTTAATGCGATAAAAAGTTTTGAAGTATCGGCTTCATTGTATCCACTGTATCTGCATTAACTCTGCAGCTAGAGCGTTTTTTGATGGATTGATGTTTTTACAGCACAATTTCACGCACAGTTCTAACTGGCGTGGCTAGAATACGACTGAATGCTTTTATGCAATTAAACCAGAAGGTTAATTATAAATCATTTAGAATTTTATGAGCTCAAACAATCAAAAATATGGGTGGGGAGCAATCTGAAAATATTCATCAACATCCCTGTGAATATGTAATCAGTTGGTGCATTACGTCCACAATATCAACTTCAGCAGAGTTTGAAACACTTGCTGACCTTCAGTTT
>VUQG01001095.1:5779-17574 GCA_015106755.1 Etia nguti | reverse complement strand
AGGGCTCATACAAACACACGGAAACAGAGCAGAGTAATAGAGAGGAAGGGGACAGAGGAAAAGGGGAAAAGAAAAAGTGAAAAAGCTTAACCCCAGTGCCCTCTGTTCAATGATTCTATTCATTTCCCTTAAATGCTGACAACACTAAGCGGTGAAGCGCTCTGCAGACCAATGGGACTGCTCTGAAACTGGGTTTTGAGTTCACAGCTTCCTGGGTGGTTCGCAAGCCACTGTCAAGGCCTCCGATTACTCATTGTTGTATAACTTAAAAATGTACAATAGAAAATGATAAGTCCACAGTCAACCACGGCATTTTGACATCTTGCAGAGTTGTACTTACCAAGAGAAATCAAAAGTACCAAAGTCTGCAGATGAACCCTATATTGCGTTACCATATTCAGCTCTTTGTGGAGCTGCTGGAGGACAGTATCGCTTTAACTTGGTATTTTTCTCAAGTAGTCTTCACACGAGGTCTGGTGTAAGACAGAGGAGTTGCTAAAAAAGACTTCAGGACCTCGGACAGCGCCTCTTCTCGGCCGATAAGAGAGCAGGTAACTTTCCTCTTCGCGTCTAAAAAAATCCACGCCAAGAACTCTTACAAAAAAGACGCGTTTCTGATTTACAAATTCAAAAAGGGTTCTTCTTGGATTTTAATCGTTATTTTGCGCTCATCTAATAACTGAAGCGTTCATATAGCCCTTAATGCGCAATTATCATTTACACTGTAAGAACTAAGTTCATTATTTCCTGGACTCGGGGAAATAAACAAGTCCGTGATGTGAGACGACTACCCGAGTGATCCCACAGTTTCTTCGCGCATAACTGCTGTCACTGAGTCCGGACCCATCCAGAAACACCGCGGAAATCTTTCTAGAAACAGGCGAAAAGGATCTGGAACCTGTGGATTCTCAAAAGCCGACGTACTCACTTATTGTGGCGAGATCTGAAGTCCTGATTACACACATACAGCAAAAAGCATAGAGGCCAGTTCTCTCATTTCACCCCTCAAAGAATAAACCTACTGACTGTCAGAAGTCTGTTTCCTCCATTAGAGATGACTGATGACATTTCCCAGCCGCGGCTCAATGTCTTTGTTTTTCAGCAGTCACTTAGCGCTGGCAGGGGCAGAGGGTTTGATACGCATGCGTGAGTCACTCCCTCCTACGCTACAGTGTGCAGGACCACATTATTGTCACTTGGGTAGGCCTAACCAACTCAGCCGGTAAGCTTGTTTGCATTTGCCTAAATATTGACTAAACAAAGCTCAGCGTGCAGAAACACCGCGTGCACACGTAGAAACCAAAATGCAAATCAGTCCTAAGAATGCACATTATGTCAAGGAGTAAGATGAGACAAGGCTGTCTTTGTCATGTGTTACATAAGCTTGTTTAGCAGCTTGAAGTAGAGTTTCTTCTTAAGACATTTGATTTGTTACACATCAGTACTTGCATTTCCTGTTTCCCAAGTTGCCCCCCCCCCTTCTAAACTCCAACCAGTGAAGAAGTCTCACAAAGAATTTTATATGTCCTGATGCTGAGATAAGATAATGTAAAATATCTTAGATCAAATGCTGATTTCTTGGTCAGTGTTTCAGAGTGAAAGATTTTGTTCCAAAGTGTACCGAAGCACGTACCAAAAATCTTAACCAATGTTAAGGTGATAAATATGTGCCTGTTATACAAATATAAGTCTATGTAGGTCTGTCACCACATCAAACTTTATTTTCATGGCTTTTTATTCTAAAAAAATGTAGTCATTTGCGAGATTGACAATGCTAAAAATGAAGTTTAAAACCTATTTAGTGGGATGCAGTGATTCACTCGATTCAGGTGGGAAAAAAACAGTCCATCACGTCACCTTCACCAGTGAGGACTCGAGTACCTGCTTAAAAATGACACTTTTTTCTGTCGAGAAAAACCAGCAGGGATTTGACTCAACTGTAAAAACTAAAAGAGGTGACAAGGAGACAAGGATGAAAACATTTTCCTGCTCTGCAGACCTGAATAACATCTAATATTAATACCAACACACTTGCCTGAGGGATGTATAAAGTGCTTTCTATTGGGCAATCTATTGCGAACTTTAATATACTGCACATGTATTATCTTAAGCATAAAAGTGCCAACAGCTGGTTAATACTTACCAAAAAAAACCTCTGACAAATTGCATTACCAATCGAGCCATTATAATTATAATTAGAAAAAGATTTATACATCTTATTTATTTGTTTATTCTTTATTTCTTTCAGGAAGTAAAAATACATTAACATATTTGCATAAAGGGAAAACATTTTTGTACCAGATTTAGATTAGTAGCTAATTTCCATCTGCAGTCCCTGGGCAGTTAAAAAAAAACTGTAAGATACAATTAAAAATCAATCAGCAAAGATACACACAAACACACACAGACACTCAGTTACTCACATATATGGACACACACACACACACACACACACACACCATAACAAATGGTAAACAAGTATCAAATTGGCAGTCACCGAAATCACCAGACATGCTTCCTCTGTGCTTTGGTACACACGAAAGAAACCAAATCCTCTGAAGCACTGACCGAGACAACGGGGTTGCTATGACGTTAAAAGAAAAGCACGGAGATAAACCTGTGATGCCGCACCAAGCCTGAAAGAGCCATAATAATCTCACTGTGACATCACAGTATTTAATTTTGCAGCCACTGCATCTGGAACAATAAGAAGATTACCGCCAAAGGAAAATAGAAATCAAGGGCTTGAGAATGTTAACGTTATTATAATGTTGGACTTTCTTTTTCTTCTTTTTTTTTTTGATTTGTGTGAACAGCCATACCATTAAATAACTACACCTTTAGTCGAACTCTGAAACACTGGTAAACAGTCAGGGAGTGAATCAGCAGCTGTGGGGCTGTGATTCTCACTGGTAAAGATTTTAATGTAGAAAGCAGAGAGGCAGCTGAGTGTACTCGTGTGTTGCTGTCAGCATTAGCAGTAGGCTGGCTCATTGAGGAGCAGACTTAATATGGCAGGCCCGGCTGAACCATATCCTGCAGACAGGGAAACCATAGCAACAGTAATGCACTGCCATGGCGACTACAGGAGGCTCGCTTAGACAGCCTCAGAGTCAGGATGACAATAGGAAGCCTAAAAGGGAGCTCTCTTTTATTTAATTATTTTCTTACAAAAAGCATTTGAAGATGGGGGCAAATAAGGCAAGTCATTATGTTTAGGTGGGGGCTTGATGTGGAATCAACAAAAAGATTTAAGGAAATTCTCCCACATTGCTAGCTTCCTACAAGGGAGCATAGGTAGGAGGAAATAATGACAGCGTTAATAGCACTAATTGAAACGCCAGGTCTGTAAAAGTCACTTTGTTTTCACTGCTCTGACAGCCTCCTGATAATTTGCCGAAGACTTCCTTAACAATTCAAAGCACACGTGATTGTTATTTCCTCTATTTGCTGTGGCCTTCTGAGAGCTTTCATCATTTAAAGGCTGAGCTTCAGGTGTGAGGTGCTAAGCTTATAAGAGGAGTTACAAATTCGAAAAAAGCAGGTGGAGTTGCGTAGAGTGAGTAAGTGGTCGGGAGTCGAGTGCGGAGGAGGTCTGTCCAGAGACTGAGCAAAAGCAGAAGAAAAATGTCCAGCAGTAGCCCAGGTAACCGTGTGCAGCCACGTGAGGTGTGACAGGCTGACAGGGAGGAGAAATCTCAATTATAACAACGGGCTTATGCTTTTTTTAAAACAACGTTTTTCTATGTTCAGACCAAAGACTTTACCAAATGGGTGCACGCTTATGACGATCACATCAAAGAGGCAGTACCAACTCCAAATCAATAACTCAAAAAGACAGTTATATACGTGTACTGACATCATTAACCAACAGCCTGCACAAGGGAATGAATGTGAAAATGAGTGGGTTTGAGAGTACATCTGTGTGCTCATGTTTGTACAATAATTATGCCTCTTTGTGTGCGTGTGCGTGCGTGTGTGCACGCGTGCAGGCATCCTCGAGGATGCACTGTACAGAGCAGATTTCTAGGGATTTGGAAGGATTTCAAGATTATAACGTGATTACAGCAGACAGCCATGGATCACACATGCCAGAAATTCTGATGTATATCTAATGTGCTCCTTGCTAGAAAAGCCTCTTAATGCTGCAGTTTGAAATCACTCATCTGTCATTTCTATTCATTCTCAGTGTGTGACTATATCTGTATATTTCACATGCTATCACTGTGTTGGAATTACCTTTAGTTTAGTTTATTCTGAGTATAGGATTCATATTAAGAAACATGAACAAAGGCAAAGTCCAGTGAAACAAAGAAAGGTGTAACGATCCTCACAGTACACTCAATATGAAGTAATCTAAACACTTATCGAGCCCTACTCCTTTTTCCCCAAAAACAAGAAACCTTAATGAATACTTTCAGCATTTCGTGCATTTTTTTGTTTTTTAAACAGACATGCAAAGTTATGTATTTCTCTTCATCTACACAATGTATTCCACACATTTACACATGACACTATAATCCTGTGATATTTTACATTATTCCTCATTGCTGGCTTGCTAAACATTAGGCTTTCTCTCAGGTCATGATGATTTGGTCTTATTTGGAACAAGTTCTGAATGTTGTCTGTTTGCTGCTTTATACATTATTTGTGGACTTTTGAAGTCAGCCAATTTGAATTTGAATTTGATGGTTCTCTAGAAGTGGGTTCATGTATGATCCTTGTTGCTCTTTTTTGCAGAATGTATTTGATTTTCTAGAAAGATACAAAACTGAAAGGAAAAAAAAAATGCAAGTTGCATAAATTTGTGTGCATTTGGGTAATTTTTTACCAAATCTTTGTGGGAAGATGGGATCAAATAACAAATTTGAGATCAGACACATTACTCTATGCATATGGACGCACGGATACTTACACAATCATCACACAAAGCCAGTCTTCCTAAAAATAACCCATGTTTTCATCTAACCAACTAGAGCAAGCCTAATGTAGTAAATAACCACAAAGATTTACACACTCAGAGCTGCCCAGTATGTTGTTTTATGTTGCCATGTCCCACTGCAAGGTACTCTGGACACAAATGCAAAATCAGTGGCACTGGAGCCAATCTAATTGATAAGGCATGAAATGTCATTGAGTCACTGAACTACACCTCACATATGTACACACACACACAGAGCCACAGGGCAATGCCAGATTCAACCAGGGGGACTTGGCACAGACCTCTAAGCTAACACTGATAGTAAGTGAAGACTTGTTCCATCTGACCTTCTGATTTGGCTCACAGCCCCCTGTAGGAATACTGACTTTCTATTATAAGACCCAGAACGCTATGCATCAAATAAATCATTGAACCAGAAGAAGACAGCAGTTGTGCAACATAGACTTCTCTTTTTGGAGCAAAATCAAATCGGAGCCTTTCGAGTTGTGCAGCTACTTTTAGTTCCACCCGGTTAATCTGCTGGTTACAGAGAAACCTCACTAGAACGAGACAGCTCGGAGAATAAAGTTCAGAACCTATAAGTGTGCAAAAGAGAGAAGAGTTATTGTAGTTTAATATTACATATTCATGAAAAACACGCGGGTTTTCACCTCGACACGAGGGAGAAGCTGCTGTGATCAGGAAGTAGAACAGAAGCACCGGTGTCACCTTGTGTTCAATCAGCTGAGCTTTATTGTCTTAATTAGAATATGGTAATGAGCACAATCTGTCTTAGAGACCAGTATTAACTCCTGACTAAGAAATTCTTTGGACAAGCTGACAGATTGTGCCACGCCACTCCTTGCTGCTGCAAATTATTTTTGTCTGGATCCACACATAATTGAAAGGAACTAGGATGAATTGTTTTTATGAAATGCTCCAAAATGAAGACAGAGGTCACTTGTATCGTCACTCGAATAAAACAACAATATTGTACAGAAATAGCTACTCGAGGCCTAACATAAAGGAGCACAAAAAAGGAAAAAAGACTGACAAGTAATATGTAGAGAACCTCATGAGAAAAACCTTGATCATTTGTCCACATTCAGATTGGTTTGCACTCAGATGTCTCAGTATCTGTTTAGCTTGTTGTATTTTCTATTGCAGCCTGTCTTTTTAGCTCTTGCTCTCCTGGAACATTAAGATCTTGAGTGCCTGGCGTCTGGCAGCCCAATAACATGTCAGGGTTGTTGCTTTGGACAGTGTTACTCTTCTGGTCAGAAATATGACTCTCCAGTTTATAGCTATCAAGACCTCTGCTCTCTTCGGCTTGTTGGCTGTGACTGTGGCTAGCTGAAATACTGTCCCACCGCTGGCCATCGTTGGGGCTCGAGCCATCTGTACCATCATAATTCTCACTTTCTCCCTGCTGCGTGGTGCTGCTGTCTGTTTGTGTGCAGCTTCTTGTCCCATCTTTCGACTTGCTGTCATGCTGCTGGCATCGTGTGATCTGGCCTAATGTGATTTGGAGCTCATTGAGGCGCTGTAATACATAGCGTCTCTTCAGTTCCAGCAGGATTGTTCCATTACGACTCAGGCTTGGCATGTCTGTTGGAGTTGCCCTCTGCAGAAGAATAGATCATAGAGCTTGTATTGTAAATGATGTGCCATAAAGATATGAATGGGTTCGTGCACATAGTCTCGAGCAATAATGCAGATTCAGACACAGATCATGTTCATGCATACTGATTTACACATCTCTCTTTTAAGTCAAGGCTGAACATCAGCACGAATATCGTAAATTAAAATGAGTTATCACCATTCAATCACTGCAATATGCCATTTATATGTATGAAATGCAGTAATAGCAGATACTGACAAAATCAAACGAGATCATTTCACAAGGCTGAAGTTAAACTTGGAGGAAATCAAAACACAAAGAGATCATTTAAAAGCCTTTCACAACACAATTAAATTAACACATGGATTCACTCTTTGGATTATGTAATTATATGTGCAGTGTATAATATTCCAGCTAATTACTGCAGAATAGTTTCCAGCGCTGTTCTCTCTTTCCTTTAGCCATGTGCTCACTTCAGCTCTCTTTTGTAGTTGCGTGCTCAGCAGCAAGAACGACTCATTCATGCGATCAATTTCTTCCTCTATACATGACATCTGGAAGAGAAATAATGGTTAAGTGGCTTGTGGTGTTTGACGGTTCACGTGAATTAAAATTCTGTTTCATTTTTTCTATTTATACCTGCACTGGTGTCCCTTTTGGTGGTAAACCTGAAAAAAAAAATGAATAAAATTTTTTCCCTGGAATCTGTAGAATGGAAAGTACAACAATAGAAACACCAAACAACATGTGATTATATGAAGCACAAAAACCACCCAATGCACTTCAGCCCTCAATATCATGGTTTTATGGAAGTCAGGAACTCTGTGCACCAGGACACTGGACCGCTCTTCTGGAACAAAAGTCTTTTAGGTGCTTAACAGGGTAAAAACAAAACAAAACAAAACAAAATAATTCTCTCCGGGACCTCATATAATACTTTAATGATGTTCTTATGTTGTGAGTGGCAAAAATAAAATGAACAACATCTGCATGAAATCACAGATGGGTTTGTTCATCAACTTTTAGGGCTGGATTATTATTATGGTCATTGTTTCCCGAGACTTCTTGCCGATGTCATTGAGGCTCCATGGTCAAAAGCAGAAGTTTAAAGCATCAAATCAGTCCACGGATAGAAAAGACTGCAACAAATTTCCACAGAATTTCAGCTGATCAACACATGATGTCACTTTGTTTACACTTGGTTATACATTTTCCAATACTGGCAACAAATGTATTAAATATAATTTTTTTAAATCAATTAATTTTGCCACCTTTAGCATATGAACTATTTTGTTTATGAAGATGGTGAAAGTCTGTTTCCACTTTACTTTTAGATAGTAGCTACTTTGTAAAGACAGGCATGAAGTGCAAAATTCAGCTGTTTTATTGTGATATTTATTGTTTTACAGCAATAAATACACAGTGACAATCCTGTGAGTATTTTAGGTAATAGAAATTCTTTTTGAACCTCAACAGTTGCCATACCTTTGTCTGTGGCCTGAGCTGGAGTATGTTTGAGTTCAGAAATGAGCTGCTCCAGCTGGAAATACTTGTATTTCTTGAGTCTAAATTGGCAAAAGGGGAGAAATATTATATATTGTAATATAAATATTTTGCTGAAATGGTATACCTCATTTATTCTGCTGTAATCTTTATCTGTCTCACCAACCTGCTAGCTAATAGGTGCTCAGCGAAGCGGGCTTCAGTGGGAACTCTAATGTTGAGAAATTCCTCAACTAATGTGTTATTCCGCCCCTTCAACGCATCGAAATTGGACTGTTAAAAGAAGGCATAAAACGTTATCTGCCTCCATTTTTACACTATGAGAATGATGAGTGAGGTTTAAAGAGCACTTACACACCTCTGCTGTGCTCCATTTGAAAGAAACATTGAACAACTGAAGGCTTAGAGCTGAAATG
The DNA here is from genome assembly GCA_015106755.1 of Etia nguti. NCBI lineage: Eukaryota > Metazoa > Chordata > Actinopteri > Cichliformes > Cichlidae > Etia > Etia nguti. The sequence continues at coordinate 9,113 of VUQG01001095.1, read as the reverse complement.
GCCTCATGGAGTGCTTGCATAAAGCTCTGGGGTTTGGATCCTGGATTAAAAAATACATATACAAATCTATATTTATATATCACATTGTTTTTAAAGAAGATTACATACTTTGTGCTTTCAAAGTTAATTGCCAGGGATATTATTCTGTACTATATATGACAGTTGCCAAACCAGGACACGAGACTGTCCTTCAGAACTGTCTTCTATTGGTGTCTCTCTGATTACCGGATGCTATGTGGGCCATTGACTGCAGGATGACAGAGATGAAATGTCCCACGTGCTGAAGCTTTGCCTCTGACAGATAAAGGATTTGATTGGTCGCATCAAAATAAAAGTCCCTAGAGCAGTGTGACAGTAGACCCTCATTAGAGGAAGATGGAGCGAATGGAATCGACTTGGCCAGCAGGAGAAGAGCACTGGGGAACATGGGGCAGTTTTCAAGCAACTGCATCACCTGACAACCAAACAGAAAAATGGCAGAGTGCTGTGGAGAGAGGTTGTCCAGTGCAGTCGGGATGAGTTGCCCATCATAATTCCCCTTTGTGGAATTATCTGCAGCTTCTAAAAAGGAAAAATAAGAGATAATTTTAGGACTTGGTATATGTTGCGTTGATCAAATATGATGTCTGTTTTAGAGATCTCTCTATAATGTTTCTGTACCATTGCTAAAATATTCTTTAGACTCATCCATGTTGAGATTTTGTAAAGATTGTTGAATCTCCTGCAGGGTCTTGAATAGAGGTGATATTGTGATAAGCTTGGACAGGTCATGATCACTTAAAGAAGGAGCTGTGCTCTGTATATGGTCTGGGACACAGAGAAATAACATTAGCAGAACACACTGTACTATAAACTGACCAGGCATAGGATTATGGACACCTGGTATCCGGATCAGACGTTGGCAACACATCCGTTAAGTCCTGTAAGTTGCAAGGTGGGGCCTCCATGGATTGGACCTGTTTGTCCAACACAACCCAAAGATGCTTGACTTGCCTCCCATAGTGCATCCTGCTTCCAGGTGTTCCCCTGGTAAGTGATGCACATGTACGCAGCCATTCATGTTAAAGAAAATATGATTCATCAGACCAGGCCACCTTCTTCCATTGCTCCGTGGTCCAGTTCTGATACTCGCATGCCCATTGTTGGAGCTTTCAGTAGTGGACAGAGGTCAGCATGGGTACTCTGACTGGTCTGCAACTATGCAGCCCCACACAAAACAAACTGCGATGTCTGTGTAGTCTGACACCTTTCTGTCAGAACCAGGATAAACTATCTTGACAATCTGAGCTACAGTAGCTTATCTCTTTTCTGATCACACAGGCCAACCTTCCCTCCCCTCATGCATCAGTGAGCCTTGGCTTGTCACTGGTTCACCACAGTTCCTTCCTTCCCCCTGCAAAATCTGCAGTTTTGGAAATGCTCCAGGGAACCCATTCGTCTAGCCATCACAATTTGACACTTGTCAGACTTGCTCAAGTCCTTACGCCTGCCCATTTTCCTGCTTCAAACACATCACCTTTGAGGACAAAATGTTAACTTACTCCTTAATATATCCTACTCACTAACAGGTAAAATGATAAAGAGATAATCAATTCACCTGTTGGTGTTCATAATATTATGCCTGATTGGTGTAATATCCTGATATTATTGTACATGCAACCGATTGCAACATATACAGTAGAGATTTATTCCTTACCGGGCTCATGTGGAAGAGCTCCTGCTTTGGTCACATTCACTGATGAAAACTGTGGACCATTGAGTGAGGAATTTACTCTCTACTTCATATCATAAATACACAATACAAAGAGAATGCCACTGCAGTACCTGCATAAAACACATGTTAGTCTCATTGGGTTGCATGTATCCAGCTTGCGCCTCACACTCTCTGGTATCGTGATGACCCGTATGACAGTACGGGGGACCAGACAAATCCTGGTTCTGCCAAGCGTCTCCTGTCAGCCTGCATAAGAGAGCTTCCACTGACCTGACAACAGCTCCCAGCAATGACATGCAGGCCTCAGCTTGAGTGATGGGGATGTTCAGTTACATACAAAAAAAATTAAAACAGTGACATGAATTTCCATTTCCCTTAATGCACAACAAGAAACAGCCAGCCTGCTTCTGTGTGATGGTCCACCAAACACACAACACAATCCACATATTATCATCTTTATACTTTGGTGCTTTATGCTAAGCTACAGTAATTGTCTGTAACTTTACACCCATGATACATTCATGTGGTTCTCAACAAGAAATGAAGAAGTCACATTTCCCAGACTGACTAACTATTCCTTTAATGATCTATCTTATTATTAGAGACGGTCATTTATCTTCAGTAGAAGACATTACTCTCTTCCTCATCATCATCATCATTTATTTTTACCTTGTGTATGTCTCTCCCCCACACTGCTGCTAGACGGTTCATCCTTCATTGTTTTATGAACTAATATCTCTTTAAGGAGGCTCATTTTTTTATGATCCATATTCTCCAAGGCATTCTGAAAGAAAGATAAAGAATTTTTATTCTGTTTCCTTGAGGGGACCTAGATTGCATTATTATGTGTGTGTTTTCCAATTAGTCACTTGAAAGTACTACTTTCTAAAAATGTGATATTTGTAAAAAAAAAACCAAAAACCAAAAAAACCAAACAGTTTTTAACATCAGGTTATTAATTTATTAAAGCTTAACAATTTATTTATTACATATTGCAGGGAAACTTAGTGTCTTGCATATTGAGGATTTCACACAAGCAAGTCCATAAGTTGTTCTTATTAATGGTTCATAACTGACCTATAAAGCATGGCAAGCGATTTACTGATCATTAATAAACAAAGCAAAACAAAAAACATTAATTGAAACTTTCAATAAATTACTTCAACTGCTTATGAGAAGGAGCACTTCTTGGATTCAAACTGCTTCTCTTTGAGGTGCTGGTTCGATGTTAAACAAATAATTAAAAGGAGTTGGGGTATCATTGAGAGTAGCACCATTAATCAGTGTTAGGAGGTCTCACATGCTAGAGGATAAAATGGGACACAGCCATCTTCAGCCAGACTCCCAGCAAACATGGTTGCCCAGAGCATGGGTGTCAAGTGTAAGGTCCAGAATATAAAATTAGTTGTATATCCCAGGTGTAAAGGATCTTATAAGAGTAGTCACTGTAAACATTGCTCGAATGTACTGCAGACGTTAATTTGATTTCACCTCTCAAAAGGAGTTTGCTATTAATCATTTTATTAATCAAAAAACCTTATTTGCCGTCTGCAGGCTAGAGTGACCCAGCTGTAAAGGGTTTTTTTTTTTTTTTTTTTTTTTTATTTTTGGGGGGACAAA
>VUQG01001092.1:17852-42935 GCA_015106755.1 Etia nguti | reverse complement strand
ATAATCTCCTAAATACAAAAGTTAAACTTCTTTATACCACTGATCCCTAATGCAAAAAAAATAATATGTTATTTTGAAATATTTACGTATCTCTTCTTTGCTGATGGTTATAAATGTTCTGTAAATATAATTAATGAACTGGAAACCATTTAGGGCAAACATGTAAAAGGTCAGCATTCATACTGTCTGCCCTCTGCATGAAGAATGTGAAATTGGCGCATTATTTACTTCGATGCTTAAGGGGTAAACTACTACATTATTTATTCAGATGCACAGAGAGAGTTTCACTCACAGCAAATATTTGTATATGTAACTGTGTTTGTGTGTGTGTGTATGTGTGTATGTAATAGCTTATATTCACCTGTGGAAATGAATGGAGACATTTAATATTAATAAATGCTGTAGGCTATTGCTGTTCCTTGTTCTTTTGTATGCTTATATTCTGTACCCTGTGTGTGGATACATGGGTGTGCAAAGCAATGAATAATAAAGCAGATGTTTGTAATCATTCCTAAAAGAAATGATTAAATGAATATCAACAATTTTGTGAATGTGGCTACTAAAATATAATAAAATTTGGACTTTGTGCCTCAGAATAAAAACAGACTAAATACATAGAAATCATGTCAAGCGTAAAATCGGTGTGAATTGTGTGTGTGTGTTTGTGTGTAAACAGCTGTGAATTGGTCATCACGGTGACAGAAGATTCCAGAATACAAAACAAGGGAAAATTATTTTGGCATAAATTTGTAATCAGATTAACATTTTAATAATTATCAGGCCGCCTGTGACAACAAAGATAAACAATAGATGTTAATATATTTGGCAGGCACTCTGAGTAGGAGTAGCCTGATTGCATTCAAGCCAGTGGTCACTGTGAAAGTAACACAACAATTTATTTCACCCCAAGATGAAGACTGCTGCTCAAGGCTCTGCGAGATACATTTCCTGCTTCGACGAAAGCAAAATGAAACTCTGAAAGTGGTGTTTCTCTCTATTTTCATTCCATCCTCCTCCTAAATTATAATTTATCACCAAGGATTACATGTAAATGCACAGGCAGCAGGTTGTCATGGGAATTAAACAACTGCTCTGTGTAACTCTCAGCAAGAAACTTGCGAAATTTCCACAGTTTCTACCACAGAATTAATAGAGGAACTCATATGTAGTCAGTAAATTACTATCAAAAAAGTTTTAAAAGCATGCAAAATCTCTCCGACACTGTATAGAAACCTCTTAGGAATGAAGACAGGGTTATGCTGTTTGGCTTCCATATGCCATTATAATAACAATCAAGCATTTTTAATAACTGAGATATTTTGGATGTTGGCTTTGAGTAACAAGTTTAATAGCACTATGGCAGTTAACAACAGCATCACCATACTGGCTCTATACAGTCAATATATTAGATATTATTAGATTGTGTACAATTATACATATTAGATAGTATACAAAATTAGAAAGAAAAACTAAAAGTGTTAGCTTTTATCACCAGAGACTTTTAAATTGTTTGACAGGGTTATTGTACTACGGTCAACTAATGTATCTAAAGAACAGTGTTATACACCACAAAGACCAGTGGTTTTTAGCTTGAAAGCCAGGCTCTGCACCTAAGAGTCAGCAAAACACTTTGCTACACAACCTTCTACTGACTATTTTCTCTGAGCACACTGTAATAACTTTAAGCAACCCCGATAGGTGTGTACACATGTTGAGCAGCTCCTCTCATCTCTCATTCAGATATTGGCAGCTTGACAGGGAAAGGAGACCAGTTGGTGAGATTTCAGAGGAAAAGTCAAACTGAATAACCTGAAATGAATGAAGAAAAAAAGGAAAAGGAAAGCATGCTCTTCTAATTTCTGGTCTTCCAACTAGCCAATTGATAATCGAAAGTTCATTGGTTTAAAGGAAGTACTCTTCATCTCTTAAATGAATAAATTCAGAATATGAAAACTTTGGTGGCTGGAGGTAAATTCTATTCTAAATAATTGGATACCACTACTTTGTTTACCTGAGTAAAGTAATGGCAGGAAGTGTGTCAGAGACCCTGTGGAACACTTTGAAGGTGCTCATTTTTGCATTTAGTGGAGATTTATTGTTGGGTATCGAGTCATGAAATAACCTTAGCAGCACAGCTGCTGTACTCATCTGCTTCACTTGCTCAACACACACACACACACACACACACACACATGAACGCGCAATGTAGAACATCTGCAAGGATACATATTTTACACCTTTAATAAAACAAACACATAGTGAGTTTATACTAACTAACCTTCTCCTTCTTGCTTCTGTCTTAATACTCTTTTACACTCGTTCACTCTGTCCTTTTCTCTCTCCTTCTGTCTGGGCTTTACCTTGTGTTTTCTCTCACCAGACATATTGATCCAACATGTAGCCCCTTTCCTTTAACTCTGTCTTTCCCTTGATGTAATCTCAGTACTACCAGCATGATGATAGCTTTGATTGGAGGGCAGTGAGGAGGGGGTTGTATTTCATTGTTATTTTTTGTGTTGTTTTGTTTTGCTTTATTCATTCATTCTATTGACCCTTAATTTGTGCACATTTTGTTTTCCCTCTAGTCTCTGTATCTCTTCCTTTATCCTCACTTTTGCTTCTTGCTTCTCTATTTGTGTATGTATGTCTTTATTTCTCCATAGAGAGACTCACTCCAGAGAGTGCTTTGTCTTTCCGATTTGCCTTTATTTCATTGCACTGTATTTGGCACAAGCAACAATACTTCATTGCCAAAGCATAACACTGAATGCCTCTTGCTATTGCTCTCTCTGTCTCCGTCTCTCTGAACAACTCAATTTCAAATTTAATTTTCAGTTGTGCTTTAAATGGACTGCTAGTAGCACTGCCAAAGCAATTAGATGATAATAACAAAAATAAAAACATTATTTTTTTTAACCTTTAAAAAAAGGGCAGTCTTATTGCATCATTAGTCTGACCAGGAAAAGCAGATGGCGAGAAAAGAAGATTAATATGCAGATGGGAGTTACACTGCAATTTTGAGGCTAATTTAAAACTTTCCACTTATTTTTTTAATTGATTAATTTATTTTTTATTCACTGACTTATTTATTTATTTTGTTCATTTGGCACTAACCAGAAATTTTAACTGTGACTTAAGGCAAACTGGAATACGTTAATTAAATCATTACATGCCGATGCTACACTCGCTACATATAGATACAGCAAAAATGAGTATATTTAATATTTGCTAAATTAGATGATGTTGTGATATGAAATGACGCAATGGTGTTATAAGGTGTTATAGGTGTTATAAGGCACATAAATGCTTTAAAAACAAAACTGTTTTTAGCGAAACAAAATTTTAGGTGGTGGTTGCTAAGCAGTTTTGTTCAATGTTTTATCAGACTTTAAATTCTACTATCATTACATGAAATTGATACAATGCATTTATGTCTTTATGTTTTTAACTTTCTTTTGAAACTAGTTAAATAAAATCTTAGTTTCTCCTTGAAAAGCACTGTGGCACAAAACTAAGTAACTTAATATAAAGCTTAAATGTCAGGCAACATATAGAAAAAAACAGAAAAAAAAGATTTTTTATATATAAATATAAGTGGCATCTTATACCTTATAGCCATCTCAGTAGGGTTTTGGCATTCGTAGTAATTAGTGATAAACAGAGAGGAAATTTGAAGAACTGCAATTAAAATTGTACATAAAAATTAAAGTAAAGCTTGTTTGAAATGGGTGAGAATCATAATGGTTGGATGGATGATTCTACCACTACTTCTGCCTCCTGCTGCCCTTTTTACCTGAAAACTCTTCCCTTCAGCAGGGTGGAATTTCCAGGCATTTTTTTTTTTTAAATGGCCACTTCAGGGTCACAGGAGCACTTGAGCCAATTCCACTGGGAGAGGCGTGCGGTACACAACAGTGCGATAGGTGAGCAATTGGTTGTCTGTCTTAGTTAGGCCTGTGATAGACATTGACCATACTCCTTGATATACTGTATGTGCACAGAATAAAATGTAATGATCATGTCTGTGTAGGTTCTCAGTCATCAAGGTCAGGGTAGTCTTGACTATTTGGAAAGACAGCAACTTGACTTCTTTAGGTTTATGAAGATGTTACGCGTCTCTTCCAACAGGCTTCTTCAGTTTGAAAAACAACTGATAAAGAGTTCTGATATTTAACCATTCATGGTGTGAAATATAGACGTGGGTCATTACCAGGACAGAGTGTGAAACCTCTCTAATGCATATTTTATGATACAGTAATTGTGTCTGTGCATATATTTCCCCATGGACAGCATATGGAGAGGGGTTTTCAGCTATAGTAACACAAATGTACTACAATGTACTACAATATTGCTCTGTCCATCATGCTTTTTTCCATGGTTGGTGTCTGAGGTTCTTTCTTGTGCATCTTTGGCAATTTTCTGACAGTCCAGTTAGAATGAGCAATCTTTAAGTGCTTTTTTAAATGTCTCTGTATTCCTTATCTAAAGTATGTATAATGTATGTAAGGAAATACAATGTACATACACCTGGGATTATTCGATCCAGGTCTCCCACATATTTTAAAACTGTTCACACTTTAGTTGCAAACCAAAGTCAATTAGCTGCACATGAGCAGCGATGATAGTTGCAACTTAACCTGGATATTGAGTCAGACTGTCCTACTGTGCAATTCGCTGCCTCAGGTTGTCTTTCTCATGTGTCATACTCAGTGACAGTGGCTGCCTTAGCCTTCTGAAGCTTTTGGGCCCTTATCAGACAGGCCTGCCAGTGGGTGTTATAATCAACAGTTGTGTCTTCAGATGTAATTTTGCATTTTCTATCCTTCAGCTAGACTTTGAAATGTTTTTTTTCTGCACTTAAGCTGACCACTGACATTATTTTAATACAGAGACAGGATCCATAAAGACAGCCAATCCTGAGGCGTGCTGATGGCAGGCCCAAGTCAGCTGCTGCGTGACTGTCCCTTAAAGTTACTATACCTCAATCACTTGGTCCTCTGTTTTTAGAATATTTTATTTGTTTTTATCATGAAAAAAAAAATATTCACAAATATTACTCTAAGGACAAAATGCAGGGAATCATAGATTCTTCTGGATAGAGCTATGAAAATGAATAGTAAGAGTTCTAGTTTTCCTTTAAACATTGCTGTACCAGACTATGAAAGCCTTATTTTATTACAGCACAGGTGCGGATATTTTACATCTCTTTTTCCCTGCACTGAATTACAATTATACAAAAAGTAATAAGGAGATTATAGATAGAGATTATAGATATATATATATAGATAGGATTATAGATATGCACAAGCCTGTACACTTATGATTAAATGATATTTAAGAAAAATTATAAAATGGAAATAAAAGGAATAACAAACCAACTAAGTAAGGGCTAGCTGAAGTCTTCTCTTAAACAGGCCAATTATCAAGCATCTCACAAAAATTTAACATCACCTTGTGATAAAGATGGGAAAGGTCATCTACCACATTCAATATCCACCCTGTTTGTGTGTTCTTGAACAAAACATCACTTCTTTATCACTATTATAGGTGCTTTTCCTATCACTGCTACAAACTGCAAATTCTATCTGAAGTTCTCTGCAGTGTTGCTGCCGTTTTCAGTGTCCTTGGTAAATGCTTTGATTCAATCCATTGTAAAACATACACAATATGTCTTCTGCTCCTATTTTTGTGACCCAAAGTATCTGTCTGCCCTTCACTTCTGCGTTTCATCTCCTGATCAGCTCTTGTGACCTGCTGCCTGCCTCCGCATCTGGATCCTATAACCTAATTAGTATCTGTGGACATTGCTTTTTCTAAACTGATACTGTGTATATGTTGGGTATAAGTTTAGCTTCATATGCCTTTGTCATTGTCTGCATAATATCTCTTTGGCTTTCATAAACTGGCAGTGTGCCTGTGCACTGCAAGCATATTCATGTTCAACCTTAGGGTCTGCATTTGCATCAGACACAGCTTGTATTATTTTTAGGTCATTGTTCATTTGCTCTTGAAAGTGAACTGGAAACACTCTCGTCGGGCTTTCTTCTTTCCTGTTCACGTGTGGTGGCCCAGCAAGCATCAGGTTTATGTCCATGCCAACAGTCTAACCCTATATGTTTTTAGTACTACAATTCGTAAGATGGCCAGGCCACAGAGGCTCTTGTTTGGCAGTATTTATTTTTAAAAATCAGTTTGAACATGATGTCTGTGGTTTGCATGAAGTACATGCTGTAAAACAAAATCACTTCCACATACAAAATGCAGTAAAACATTTGTGTCGTGATACTACGAACAATAGGCATGGGAATATTAAACAATGACACACTGTACTTGTTCTCAAAAGAAGAAAGGTTCATTGTTTTACATTGCTTTTGGTACAAGTAATGTCCCTTTTGGCTTGAATGTAGCATATCATCTTCTAATAGTTTTCCAACACTTGTCCACCCAATACCATAATGGATGATATTTATAATCCTGAGAAACCAGACAAATTTTCTTTACAGAAACTGCACCCTTACCACTTGCTTCCTCTTAATTTGTAGCTCCTCCGGATCTGTGTCCATTTCTATTCCTCCCTATTTCTCACCCTCTCACTTTACCCCAAGTGTTTCATTCTTTCCACCCTGCTGTTTTTGTTTGTTGTTCATATTTCTGCCAGTTTCAGCCTGACACCTCAAGGCTCTCTTGCTGTTATATCTTGTAAGTGTTTAAACAAAGTCTGATAAAACAATGAAGATGTTTTCTCTTTTTTTTCTTTTGAAATAAGTCCCACAGATGGCTTACAGGCTTTCTTCAAAGCAAGAGAATTTATTATTGTGAAAGCCTTATGTGGCACTTAAAATGATGAAGAGATGAATTGAAAACTTGGGACTTTTATTGTGTAAAAATGTATTTGTGCAAAACTACACAACCCCTTTCATTTAGATTTATCACCTTTTTAATCATCCACCCAACCACTATTCTATCTTTCTTCCATCAAAATCCCTTTGAAGCTCTTTCATTTATCTACTCACCTTTTCAGTCATCTATTCCCATTTTTCCTAATGATCACTAGCCACATCTGTCTTTAATGTTATTCATCCTTGAGTTTATAAGACTGAAATATGGACTGAATTACCAAAACACAACTGGCTCTCAGCTGTTAGCATTTTTTTTTAATGCATGTATGCTTTTCTCTCTCTGTTTGTTTATACGCTTGTTAGTGTAGTGTGTTGTCTGTTGCTGCTGATTTCATCTGCTCTGATCTTATGTTTTATTGCAGCGTAAGGAGTACAAAATGTTCATGTTGCTGCTTCTGCATCCCAATGTGCACATGTTTTGGCCTGTCTGTGCTTCCAACCATGTTTTTTAAACTCCTTTTAAAAAGTGGGTGTAGCAAAAATTCTGAGTTTGATGATGGAAATTCTGGGTTTACCACAAAAGACACTCCTTGTCAGTTAATATGATAACTGACTGTGTGAACCTAGCCTCCTCCTTGTCAGGTCTATATTGCACAAACATAGTTTACTAAATATGCAGGTGCTGTGCTAGTTAGTCTGATTCATCTTTAGTTAATGCCATAAACCACAAACTAAATTCAAATTAGGTGAATTCGGTTATTCTGATAACTTTGGTAGGGAAGCTAGCATGGCCCTGCCCTAATTTGTTACTTAACCAGTGTTCCTCTAACACTGAGCTGACTTTGTAGGGTATGTAATACAGCGCTTAACAAATTTATTAAACCACCAACCAGTGTAAGGTTTATGCCACACCTGTCCTATGTTAACAGTATTGATAATAAACCATTTCTATGCTTCTGTTAGAAACCAGCATGTACGAACTCTTTAATCAAAATTATATTTTTAAAGCTAAAATGATAATTATTGTTGTTATCCATGAATTTTACAAAGAAAAAGGAGGAAAACATAGTAAAGCACATTATAATTTTTTTGATTAAGATGGAAGGGGTGGAAGTCCCACAGGATCTTTGCTCAGTCATTCTCGACCATCCTAGGGGGCGTCTCCCATTTTGACCTAGAGACTTCCAGGCCATACTCGGCACAGATGTTCCTATATGCCGGCATCTTGCAACCTTATTATTATTAGTACCAATAGTAGTAGTAATAGTAGTTGTAGTAGTATCATAACTGTTGTAGCAAAAGAATTTCCCAAATATGTGACAAAGAAAGTACTTTTAAATCTTGTAAAGTATCTGTCCAGTCCACTGCACTGTGACATATGTAGATCCCCCTGAGATAATGGTATATATCTGTTTGTTGCACCACTGAACTGTTGCAAATATCCAGCTATGACTGTTTTAGTTAAGAGTGGGCTCAGTCCACCAAAACATGTATCTTGCCCTTAGAATATTAGGATTTTCATTGGAAGTGACCAGGAGAGACAGCATCATAATGAGCATATTAGAAAGACAGGTCAGGTTGAGTGGTTCGTAGACAAGAGTGGTCAGGCTGAGATGGTTTGGACATGTACAGAGGTTGGATAATGGATATACTGGACAAAGCTGAAAAGTAAGAAGACCACAGAGAATATTCATGGATGTAATGAAAGAGGACATACAGAAGGTTGGTGTGACAGAAGAGGATGCAAAAAGGAAAGGATGAGATAGAGGCAGGAGATTTGTTATGGTGACCCCTAAAGAGAACAGCCGAATGAATAAGGAGAAGATCTGAGCACTTTACTGTACTGCATTGTATAATTCTATGTTCTAACAGCATTTTATGATAAAACCTTGTCACACTTTGAAATACATTACACATTGTTGAGTGAGATTTTAAGATTTAGTTTTTATTCTTTCAGCTACAGAAACCTAACCCCACTAATTGCATGTCTTTGGATTGTGCGAGGAAGCTGGAGTACCCAGAAAGAATCCACACAGACACAAGCGGAACATGCAAACTCCACACAGGAAGGCCCCTGCCAAATGGTGGAATTGAAGTCAGGACCTATTTGAGGTGAGGCAATGGTGCTAACTACCACCACACTGCCATTCTGACCCAACAATGTTTCAGACATTTTCTAAAATTTTCTAAATCCCAAAAATTAATTACAAAGACATTCCAGTGACAATACAATACACATTAACTTGTGCAACCGCTGTAGGATTGTTTGAGCAGTGTTTAGCCCTAAACATGGAAAACAGACAAGAATGAGATGTGTTGCAATTATCAGTTGCATATTATTTGATTCCCCGATTTCTCCTTTCATCGCCTGTCATCCATTTATTCTTGTTTTTTTTTCCTTCACTGAACTCCATCCTTAACTACAACTAATGATCTGTTACTTTCTTCACTCTTGTCTCCTCAGTCCAACACCCCATCTGTTCTTTCCAAACTTTTCTTATCACTGATGTTTTTAAATATGTTTTTTTTTTCCATCTCTCTTTTATCCTCTGCTAATTTTTGTGTCAATATTGTATGAACTTCCACACATTCTCATTTTTCTCTGCTCCTGCCTACTTCCTCATTTTCTCTTCTCATCATTATTTCTCACTTCACTCCCCCTGGCCTTCTTCCTCACCCCTGAATTGTCACCCTTTCCGTCTCTGCCACTTCTAGGAGTCACATTACTTTTATTCCTTACTTTTCTTCTCCATACCTGTCACTGATACTGTATCCTTGTCTGCCACATTGATGCATTTTACCTTCTTGGCATGCAGCTCTTTCCCTAATTCCTTCTTCTACTGTCGTTTCCACAGGGCAGGGAAATCAATCTTGTCACAACCACCAACAGGACACTGTGGTCCAATTTGTTTCTTTTATAAATGTATATACTTGAATTTCTGTTAGATTTATTTAAGAATGTGCACTATTTTCTTTCAGAGTTTCATGCAGTTTGCAAAATTTTAAGACCTATGACTTCTGATTATGTAATTGACAAGTTCTTAGATGCTGAGATTTTCCACTCAAGTCAGAATCTACATAGTGTAGACACAATGTGAATTTCACTATTTAGTCATACTGGCTCCTAACTTAATATTTTAGTTAGGGATGCAGAATGATGTGCTTGACTTTTACCACTTTTCTTGTTTTGTCTAACATGATTGTGATTCTGTGTATGAAATAAAGTTACATTGCTAAAATTATAACCACATTTCACTGAAGATTCTTTGCTGGACACCTGGATTTGTTCTCCTCGAAGATCCTGTACAACATTATTACTGCTGATGCCATTACGTCAGCTAATTGCTAGCCTACAGCGATAGTTCAATTAAATAAAACAATATTATGGCAGTAAAAAAATAAATAAAAGATTTGGATGGATTGGAGTAATTCAGTACAACCTACAGAATATTGTTACAAAGCCTATTTTCAAACAAAAGGCTGCCTCTTTCACATGAAATAGCGTGGTATTAAAAAAGTAAAGAGAGGCAAGACATTTTAAGACATGAGGGGGAAGGTTTAACTGAAAATGACTGGACAAAATGTGGACAGAAAATGAGAGTGATGTGGTTGAAAGGAGAAAGTGAAAAAAATATAAAGATAAATGCTTATAAAAGAGGTGAGAAAGTCACAAAAGAGATGGACTCATGCATATATAGACAAGTGGAGATTTTATTCGCTTCCAGTTTATTACTGCCTGCATTCTCCTTAACATAAATCAGGTTGGTTTATATTGCCAACAATGCACTTACGGCTCTTTTCATAAACAATGCTTTTATGGCTTCTCACCAGATCGGCTTACTTAGCTGGAGAACCTGACTGAGTGAGATCCATACTTGTAATGTTTAGCTAGGGTACAGTTTAAACGAGAGTAGAATATTGAGATTACAGAAGAACAGAGGTGGAAGAGAGTGATGAAGAAACAAGACCATAAAGGAGCAAGAGGTAGAATATCTGAACTAGATCACCTTAGAAATAAACAGTAAATTCAATGAGAAATGAAAATCAGCATGTGTTTGCAATCACATAAATGTGCAATGAGAATGTAAAATTTGTGTGTTGTGTTCTAAAAATGTGCATCTTTATAAGCAAACACAGTGATTTCATTTAATCAAAGACCAAAATGCTGCCAAAAACAAGCGGACCCAGTGCGGAAGTGAGTAGCTGCTAACCCAAATAATACAGTGTAAGCACAGAAACCACGTAAACTACATTCAGCAGTTCATATAAATAATGGAAGGAGTAGTAGGAGGAGAATCAATGTGTAGAAAAACACAAAACATTAAAGTCCCCAACCTGTTTATGTATTAATAAAGATTAACATTCTTTTACTGTGGAACATGTGTTCTTCGCTGTTTTTTTCTTTTTTGTGTTTGTGTGTGTATCGATTTCTATGTAGAATGTCACTAAAAACATGTAAACTTTTCAGCTAAATCTAAAAAGTAGCTTGGTTGCCTGAAACACAAGACACATCCTTGTATGCATCTTGTATTGGGATTTTCCTCCTCCTCCCTCCGATGCTCCATGGTAAGTTCAAATTATTTACTTGTTGCTCTGTTTATTAAAATACCAGCATTATTGCAGAGCAACATTTTATGAGGCTTGGCACTAAACATGCAGGGTGGGAACTCAGTGAAGGGTTACAGGACAGAGTCAAAGTTTTGGTACTATGCTTTGATCCATCTACCTGCTCCAAGTATTTGTTCATTTTGTTCGCATCTTCCACTCCAGTTCTAAATAAACGAGCACTGTGGAAACCATCATCAGCCACAAAATTAGACATGCGTTTGCTTAGGTGCTAAATATTAAATTTAGCATAATTTGCAATGGAGCTGATGTTGCAAACCTTATGAAATTGTGTTGTGTGATTAATTTAAATATTCTCCTCCCATAATTCTTTAAAGAGATAAGTCCTACAGGCAATTATGCAATAAGGTCAACCTCAAAAATAGCTGTGTCCAAATTTTCAGTTACAAAACTGACATTGCACCTCTTTAATGAAACCAGTAGCTTTATGTCAAAAAGGGTCCTGGTTCATAGACAATGCTGAACTAACTGCACCACCAAGAACACTTACTGATAGGTTAAAAAATACCAACTAGGCAATGTCATGGCATGCATATTTGTTGAAAACATGAAAAAGGGATGTTTGACAAGAATAACTAGTGCCATTCATAACTACATCACAGCTTGTCAGAAGACAAACAAGAGGAGAAAAACTGCTGGAGACGAGAAAAAGTCTTTTAACAAGAAACAGATTTCCCATAAAATCTTGTTTTCACCTTGACCTGACAGCACCCAGCCATAGTCCTGACTCCTACAGTGAAATTGGTTCTCTATTCTGCATGCACACACTCAACTTCAAGGCTGCGTAGTTGCAGTGCAGAGGAATGGTGGGAAACATGTGACTTTTAACCCCTTGGTCAGGGTCACGGCCAGGCCATTGGAGACCTCAGAAAGAATGAACATCATGAAGATGATCAGACCTGACAGCCCACTTTTTACCCTGGCAGGAAATCAAGTGGATAACTGCTCCAAACTTCCAATGATTGTTAGACACACATTATTACCTGCCTTTAAACACACAGTAGGAGCTGAAGTAGATTAGAGAGCTTCACAGGAACTGTTAGGGGATCAGATTCCACATTAAAACCTGCCTGGTTTTGTTTAGATGTTTAGATGTTTAAAAATCTTGCATGAAATGCATCAGACTAACATTTTTTTTTTTTCTTTATCCAACTCTTTATTCCAGATGGAGATTGGATGCTAGTTTTTAAAAAGTTTCCTCAGCACACAGCTTGCTGTTGCAATATATATTTAAATGTGCTTACATTTGCTTCACAAGCTACAGTAAGAAAGTCTAAAACCTCTAAGTCCATTAAGTTCTACTGTAGCAATGCCATTGAAAATGGATGTATATCTGGCTTTAGGCTAAATCGACTTTGCCAATATACCGCTATCTGCTGTAGCAGACTGTGTAGAAAGTCTGCAGTACATATTAGTGATTTACTAGGCTATTTACAATGCTCCCACAGCCACCCTCCCTCAGACTGTAACTCAACATTACATTACAGGTTCAGCAGCCTGCTTATCTTTAGTCATAATGAAAGTTTGGGTTCCCTTTATTTAGATGGCCTATCATTGCTCTCCAGGAAAAACAACTTTAGTTTGTGCTCAAGGATGTTTTTAAATGATGAAGTTAGATATGCAAATAAGCTGTATGATGAATTAGGCAGCCCGCTGCCCACTTGGTCAACATACAAACATTCACATATGCAGAAATCTTTAATCATTAGCACATTTTTTTTCTTTTTTACTTATCAAAGTCAGAGTTACTCAAAAATGTGCTCTTCACTGTATTATACAACCATTAAACAGTTACAAAGAACGGACAGTGAAAAGCAGAAATGCTGTGTGTTGGGTTTAAAAACTAAGAAGTAACCTTTTCTGTAATTGATTTAAATAGTGCCAATAAATACTTGTTATATTTGTAAGGATTCGGATTGACTTAATTCAGCATCTAGACTAGCCACCTCAGCTACATGCATACTTTTGTGTCAAACCCATGACCTAAACCAAAATTTGTTTTTAACAGTCTACTGAAGAAGTGAAATCAGTGACACTAAAAATGTCTCAATTTAACAGAAAAACTCAAATTGTTCTTCACACACATACACAGAATGCACATGTTTCCAGAAATTCCCATCCTACAGTCTGTTTATCACCTTGCAGACACAATTCATGCTTTACTAGCTTCAGGGGACTTGATTTTAGAGGAAAAACACTTTATGATACCCATATCCACCCACATACACAAAAGCATGAACACCTGCAAAACACTGCTCAGGCATACTGCACACCACAAAAAAAGAAAAGAAAAAAAGAAATAAACACTATGCAGTCATGTGTACAGAGACACACTTATGCATATAAGAACACCAGTTCTATCAGTAACAGTCAAAATAGCCTGAGGAGAAAAAAATCTCATACAAACTTCCAGGTGGATGGATATGCACTACGTTGTGCAAAATGGTTTTTTTGATATGGTGTGACACACACTGTGGAACAATATGTGATTTACTAACAATTTAACTTTCACTAAGCTTGAAGTTAAAAATCAAACAATTCAAGCAATGCCAAGATGGATCAAAGCAGCCGTGTTTTGTCTCCTGTAAGAAACTTTTCAAATAAGACTATTTCACCTGGGTTTGCAAGAATGTTCAAGAACGATTAAAATTTGTACTTTGTACTAATTTGTATTAGAAAGGTTCTTTATCTATAATTTTTAATGTTTCAAGAAAATGATTCAGAAATTAAAGGGCATTAAGTAAAATGCAAAACAATAGATCTTTTGATGTTACTTAGCTGCCAAAGGAGAAATGAGGGAGGTTGTAACACCTGGTGCAGATGATGGAACGGTCAATTCAGTGTAAAACATTTGCCAGGTACACACATACACATAGGTGCATAAATTTATAACAGCTTGCGACCAAAAGTACCCACACAAACAATGGTCAGTTTATAAACACACACAAGTGCACGCACACACAGGCAAGTCATACCCAGATGCATTTATGGTGCTGAATACTCACACGTGTACACACTTTCCATTGCAGATATTCATGCCAAATAGACAGCTCATTCCCTTGTGATTCTGAGAGTCCAAGGGAGTAAGTCTGAGATCTGTATCAGGGCATTTAAATCAGAAACAGGTGCAGGCATGCTGTCTTTCGTGCTTTCTTTGTGAAAAAAAGCACACACACACACACACACACACACACACACACACACATGCATATTTACACATGTTTTTTTCACTATAAAATTATCCATAAAATCTGTTAACTCTGTTTAAGGAGAATTGAATTATCTCCGAACTCTGACCTCAGTGTAAATGTCCTTGTTTGTTACACAGGAAATTGTTTCAGGACCATTACATAGTCTCAAGTCAAACCAAGATTAACTTAGTTCGCAGTGTTTTAAATTGATGGCTGAGAAGCCAGCTGATGTCCAACCGGTATGACTTTACTGAGTCTCTCACTCATATTCCAAGGTTGGCTTGAGTAGCACAATAATATAGCAACCTGTCAGGGCAAGCAAGGCAAGCAGTGCTTGTCTAGTGAAATCTTAAAAAGGACAGTTAAAACCTGCAATCTCCTTTCATCTTAAATAGTGTTCTGCCATAAACCTTTTCAAAAAGCCACTACAAACATAACTTCATAGATGCTAGCATAGATGGTTTAAAAGATTGATATAGCTCCATGACATGACTCATTGATTTCTGAAATCCTCTTTTCAGGCTTCAAAATGAGCATTTCTGCTGTCCCTATCTCGGTTGGAAAATACGGTTATGATGATTAAGAATGGTTTGACTATGAAACTGCATGGTTATTGGCTATTGGCTGGTGATTGATAAGTCATTAGTAAATTAAGTTTCATACCACAGTTAATCCTCCATTTTGAAACTTTGAAAACAGTGTGGCCAAGATTTTCAAAATAGACTTAATTTTTTTTTTCAAAAGTGAGTGACTGAGCCCATAAACTTGGCAGGGAAGTCTTTACAGAGGTCAAGACATAAAGTCGTCTTCCCACAGACTTCCACAGGACTTGAACTTCTTTGGCACCCACAGCTATCACCATCTGGTGGTCTTCAAATAGAATACAGGTTTAAGGCACTTTCTCAGTGACTTAACCTGGGATAGCTAAATCCAAACATATTTGTTTGTTTTTTTAATTTCTGTGAGTGCTGCCGATTAAACAGAATATAAACTACTTAAAATGAACTCAACCTTAAACATCTGGAGCAGTAATATTGACTCTGTACCAGTTATGGGGAACTTTGTTTTGCAGTATAAGTTTTACTTTTAATGATTTCTGTACATCAGCCAGTAATAAACTATGAAGTGTTTTGCTACTTTTGCGAACTGAATGGTTCTAAAAAAAAATGGCTCCAACACTCATCATTGTTAGCTAATAATGAATATTTCAGTGATAACTACAAAATCCCTATAGAATAAGATTTTATATTTCTTAGTCTTAAGTTGACACTGATCTGCTTTGATCTAATGAACCTGCCATCATAAAATGTTGATGATAGTTGGACTATCATATTATTTAGAAGCCACAGACAAACAGTGGTTTCAGTTGTTCCATTTAGTGGGCATGTTAGACAAACCAGTTGGGTACCGTATACATGACAGATGTATTATTTTACAAATCATAATGGATACATTTTTAGAGTGGATGATCTAAAACATTTCATTAGTTGCAGCTTTGTAAAATGTGAAATGTGTTTTTCT
Organism: Etia nguti; assembly: GCA_015106755.1. Classification (NCBI taxonomy): domain Eukaryota; kingdom Metazoa; phylum Chordata; class Actinopteri; order Cichliformes; family Cichlidae; genus Etia; species Etia nguti. The sequence continues at coordinate 26,758 of VUQG01001092.1, read as the reverse complement.
CTCTTTTGTACTGTTTTGTCAGACAAAATAACAATGTCAGTGGGGGTTGGGGTTGATGACTAAACAAAATAGCCTGAAAGACATTTTTTGTGTCAACTGGTAAAATCCTTTAGCTTGCAATCAAATTACATTTTAAAAACTGTCTTTGGCATCTTGGGACAATTACTGCGTTGTGTAGTCCACCATTCAATGCAGTGACATTGTCATGATCCTTCCCTTGTACTCCCTGGCAAACATTGACAGTTTTGTTAGAAGTGGGGTACCTGACAGTTTGTCTCTACAAGAAGGATCATGATCCAATCATGGACTCAGGAAGCCACAGAGCTACAGCTAAATCACGTAGCATTCTCCCTTTACTTAAAAATTCATCAACCATTTCTTTCTCTGACACTAATTGGATTTTGTGATGAAATAAGAAGATGAGAAGTCCTTCGTCTCCCCATTTGCCTTTTTCTTAGATCAAAATTTCTTTCCACTCAGCCATACACATTTCAGCACTTCTCTTTGAATCCCACTTCTCATGCACACTGACTCTCATTTTTAAATTGCTTCTTTATACCTCTTTTACAGTTTCTCTTCTTATTTGCTCAAAAAAACAAATTCTGTCACACTTTTATTGCCTTTTCTGTTGCTTTTCATATTGCTGCTCAAATCTCTCTGCGCTCACCAGCTACCATCCATCTCTTCACCACTTGAAAATCTTTCCGCTTCATACCCAAAACCTCATACCAGTTCAAATCTAAATGCTAATGACAGCTAAAGTCCTTGACCCTTCCCTTCAGTGATCTTCCTTACTGTTGAATTTTGTATGATGGAAGAAAAAGGAAGTAAGAGAGAAGAACCAAGTTTATTGTGGCGGGGTTAAAGGCTACCAACTCATTATTAAGATCTGACAGAGAGAGAAATGGAGAAGGCAACAGACAGACAGATTTTTAAAAAGTCTTTTTTTAGATTAAAAATGTATATATAGTATACATAAATATGAATTTGAATGCTTAGATAAGAGTTTAGGGTTGTGGGGTTCAATATACGCCCACTCTTTTGCTTGTGGACCCTATATAATATTTAAAGTTCTCGGCACAGTGGGTTATTGGGCAGTAGGTTAGATAACCCATAGTCAAATTTAATTCTGAAGATATTAAAATTATATTAAGGTCTAAAGATAGAAAAACAAAACAGAAAAGAAAGAAAAAAGTCAAGAAGGTTACTGACAGCAGACATTTAGACTTATTGAAGTGCGTTTGTGTCGGTGTGTTCAGTTCCAAGTGTTGTTGTGTATTCATAGGTGTGTGAATATGTATGTATTCAGCTTTGTGTCATGTACAGAGAGAATATTCTTTAAGCAAATGACCTTCAAAGGCAGCTAAATGACAGGTAGGATCACAGCCCTTTGCTTTAATAATGAACCAACTGACATTTGAAGATCAAATCAGGAGCTGCATTACTATTAGGACTGAAATTTAAGCAATTGCATTAATGTCTGGTCTAATGAAGAAATTTGAAGCTCTTAATGAACTACTCTAAAGTAAGTTCTGTTGTAAATTTCTTCCTGGGCTTTGAATCATTGTTGTATTGCATGACCCAATTTCAGCCAAGCTTTGACTACTAGAATACTTTGGTGTACAGAGGAGTTAACGGTTGAATTGGTGATTCCAAGGTCTTCACCACTGTTTTTGAGAATTGGTATGAGATTTTTGTGTTGATATGCTGTGTTTGTTTGCTTGTTTTTTTCAAAATTAGTGCTCTGCATTGTGGCAAAACATCTTTACTTTAGACTAGAAATTATGCAGCTTCCTCAGATGCAACTTTGCAAAACAAAGCTTTGCTGCTATGTTCTTTTTAGAGAGAAGACCCTTTCTTCTGCCAACCCTTCCTAAATGCTACAGACAAGCAAACTTCCAAAACCTCTGCTTTTATAGAGGTGGTCGGACTTGCTGATAATCAGTGCAAGTCATTATCAACATTTGGCTGTTACTTCTCCTCTTAATCCCTATGGAAACAGTAATGATGTGCTATGTGACTGTTGTTAGACAAATAATGACACAGTGTAATATGTCATGTTTTATAGTTCATTTTATAGACATTTACCTAATTTTAGGACCTGCTAAGGAAAAAGTCGTTTTTATTATGTCCTGATACATAAAATTTCAAAGTATAAAAGGAATGTACTTTATTTGCACAACCGCAATATAGGCACTGTCAGCCTTACGTATAAAAGAAACAGCTTATGGATAGAATGTCTTTTTCATTGTTCATTAATGCTTTAATGAACTAGATCATGACTGGTCTCTCTCTTTTTCTTTCTTTGTTTTTTATATTTGAGAGGATTTGTCACTTTCAAAGAGAATTGAGACTCAAATAACTGAATAATAATCATTTCTGATAAATCTTTGTTCTATAGAAAGATGTCTCAACAGGAATAAAGGTAGAGTTATGCAGCCACGCAAGTAGAAAAAAATGCACCAGTCAAAAACACCCTAGCAATGGTAGAATTCGATGTAATTCACAGGTGCTAGTAAGCCCAGACTGAATCCTCTATAGCACATAAAATTTCTTCTACAGATCAGAGACTTGGCAGAGACTTAAGTAGTATTCCTCTATCCTAGATGAAAGAGCTTTCTAAAAAATAGCAGCATAGCTACCAAATCTATAGTACTGTGTATAAATTATGAATGTTCATTATTTGATATTAGTCATTAGAAGTATTTTTGTAGGCTTCAGTAAATGCACTGTTTGGCACATACAGTATCTGCCCATGTTGAAATGTATAATTAAAAGCTGTCAAAAGCCTCATTATACTGTAGTTCACTGTGTAAAGGCAAATAGCAATAAATAGCTGAAACTTAAAATTCAGAGCCCCAATTCATCAGTGTTTTATATACCAGCTTCCTGTTGTTGTTGTTGTTGTTGTTGTTGTTGTTATTGTTTTTAATGAACTGTGAAAATTAAATTAATGTATGTTATTACATTCATTACTGAATCAGGCATTTTTTTTTCATTTTGTTCTACATGAATCATTTGCTGACAAATCAAGCATTCATGACTGTTCAGATTATTTTTCATTTTACTTTAATGGTTGTCTGACACAAAGTAATACATTATGCTGTGTAGCCTAGACATTTGAATTCTTACCTATTTTTTACACTTTATTCTGTTATCTTCATACACGCTGATGTATGACATTGAAATAATATGTGATAATAATTCTAGCACAACATTTATAATCATAAACAACTACACTAAGCTGATCTCTTTTTCAATGTTCAAAAATAAATCTTACAGATTAAAAATGCAATCAAGAGCACTCCAAGTTCTTGTCAGCAATAATTAAGAACAATTACTGTTTACAGAGCATGAAATAGTTCCATAATAACATTTGCATTTTAAAAAGATGACTTCTCCATCTTGCATTAACCGTGTGCCTATGCTGTCTAAGAATAATAAATTGTTTCAAGGAAATCAACAATATCAATTTGCAGTACAATAAGTCTTTCCAATGATACCCTGCAGCCAACTGTGTAATTACACAGTGCGATTTCAACTACATAATTATTTTACATTATATGCATTTTTTTCTTATGTTCATCATGTTTAATCAATGCCATTAATTGATATCATAATTAATTAAACTAATCTCTTCTTGGCACATACACCATGTTGTTGGCTGCAGCTTCATCTCTATGTTATGTAATCAAGAAAAGAAAATATGCAGATTATTATGGTAATCAGAGAGCCAGAACCTTGTGATAGAACAACAGCCAAATAATTAGGTTAGCGTCTTCAATTCTTTGCTGTCAACAAACTATTTGCCAATGAATGGGCAGCACGAAAATTAAATAAACAATGGATGTCGATGTAAATATATTTATATTGCAAAGTATGTGATAATTTTATAGATAGATCATGTGGGCATGCTGAGCTTTCGGACATGCTTTACTGAGATGTGAATTTTGGCAGTTACAGTGCATGTAAAGAAAAAATGTGTGATGATGAAGTACAAAACTGAGGAATACCCAGTGGTAAGAAAATGCAAACTGCAATTCATATTTAGACCATACTCCCTGATAGTTTTAAATGCAGTGATGTAATGACAAATTTGAACAAAGTGTCCCAATACTGAATAATGTGATCACTGATTTTGTATGTTTTATGCCCTGTAAAATGATTCCCATTAGGGAAGTAAATCATGCACTCAGTTTAACAATAAAAGACTAACGATACCTATATTGCAAGCCCTGTTTGCGCTGCCTTCCAGTTTTATATTATGTTAGTTTCCAGCCTTTAAGGTACAGAATCACAGGCTATAATATGTGGGCCTGATCACAGGTACAGTCCACACCCGTTCACAACTATAATGACATATTTAGTCAAGTGCCACATACTTTAACTTTTAACAATCAGCCTTGATTGTTGCGATGTATGATTTACTGTGGATTTTAGCGCTTAGGTCTAAGCATTAAAATCAGAAGTAATGCTATGCTAGTTAGTGTATTTAGGCATCTATTGCAGTTCAGCCATCTGGATTTTCATTCTCAGTTTGTATTAAAGTGAAAAGTGAAATCAGCAAAAATTTAGTTACTTTGTTTTTCCCACATTCAACCACTTTTAATAACCATCTAATGTTATTTGTGGATTTGCAAATCAACACTGCTAATGGTGTGAATGCAAAAAAATAACAGATACTTGTTTGCACCATGATGCATGAGGGAAACTAAACCTCTAACTTACATGTGTTCCCCATACACTCAAACATTTGTATATCATAAATTCTCTATTGCTTGAGTTTTATTGGACCATTAATTTATACCGAGATCTAAAGTGGCTGCAGACGGTTTTTACTATTTCTCTAGTAGACAGCAAACATTTTCATAGAGGAAAAGAAAAGAAGTCCTGTTTTTGTTTTATCCATTTCCTTCTTGAAGTTTTTGTTTGTTTGTTTGTTTGTTTTCTTTGTTTTTTTGGAATCATTTTCAGTTGTAAATTACACTGATAATTATCTGCTTTTGAGAAACTCCCTCAATGTCGTCAGACTATGTTATTTGTTTGTGTATCCATCTGTATTTGCGGCTGCCTGAGCACATGTGATGCTCTGTCAGGGGGGAATCCCTACTGCCAGATTAAAGACCAGATTGGTTGAGGTAAACCAGAAATAATCTAGTATTGCACCACTGTGACATCATTGGGGTTTCTTAAGTGCTAGCAAGAGAATGAGGTAACAGCGGAAACAAAATAAAACAAAAACTGTAAAGCAGAGGGAATTTTTTTAAAAATGGACATCCACACTAAAGTAACTTTCATCACCTTACTATTGTACTATTTTATACTCATTTCTCCTTAAAAAGAAATAAATAAAACATTTAAAATTATCAACAGACTGTGAAGAAAATATGGTTTTGCCATCATTTCAGGGACCTCTATATGTTTTGCTGAAGAGATCTACTGCAACACACTACTACTACTAATTTATACTGAAGTTAATAGACTTAATAATGTACTTACCATCTGGCAGTGGCTCATAGCATCTCTTGATGGCATTCTCAGGAGGTAAATGACAAAGAAAAAGGTACTTATATCACTTTTTACTTCAAGCAACACTTCACTCTGTGCCTTGAAGTGGCTTTCTAGCTGGCATGCACACACATCCACCCCAGCAGATCCCTCTTACCCAAGTACACTTTAATATACAGGTTAGGGTTTGAACCACCAACCTTGCAATTAGCAAGCAACCTAGCCTACCACCTGAGCCACAGGTGCAAACTGCATCTGTGATTCACTATAGATTGCTTCCCCTTCCGGTCAGAGTGATTATGCTAATGGCCATTTCATATGGACAATGGAGCACCTGGGGTTTTTCCATTTACATTGGGAAGAAATACACAGCATAGAAATCAAAAACTAGCTTGCGCGAGCATCTGCTTGAAAAGTTAATCAGTCTCAGCTTACTACTGGGGTAAGTCCCAGCCTACTTAGTGTAATGCTGGAAGTTTAAATATTGCAGGTGTAACTCACATCCCTAACGCTACTGATTATAAATGACTAAAATTCCACATGTTTCTCAATTTCCATGACGTTAATGAACAACTTTGATGGCACTGGAGGTTACACATTTGATTCTTTAGCCTATGAATGTTTAAAGTTGACTGGGCTATTTTTTACTTGTTTTAGTGTGATTTTCACCAGAACGTGTGGTACGTCCATGTGTTTTATTGGTATGTGACTCATTAAACTAGGTTTGTGGCTTCATCCAGCTGTAATATGTTCCATTTGCAATCCCAGAAGAGTGGCATGATGAATGAGCATTAAACAGAGTGAGATGTATTCCAAAAAACATTTAGGCTGCCACCAGAGAGTGGCCAGACACAGGAAAAAAACAAAACAAAACAAATAGCAAATTATGAACGACAGTATGTTTAAAAGCAAACACATTTACATTTTCCAATAAATACTTATGTTCACTGTTTTGGAAATAATATAGAATTAATGGGCTTGCTCCCCCACCTCTGCCTTGACATTTTGAAGCTAACTTTTTTTGTAACAGTATCTTGCATGTTTACAACATTGTGCTGTTATACTAGTTGTTCCTACAGTATGTGTCTCAAATTTTGCCATGTTGAAACATAAGTATGTGCATGCTTGCATGCAAACACTCACACACACAACATTTCTCCCACTGAAAACACTACGTCCAGATGAACAGAATCAATCTTTTGGTACTCACACACACACACGTACAGGGAAAGATAAAAACAATCTCAGCCACATTATAGATGCTAGCAATAAGACATGAAAAAAACTAAAGACAGTGGGAGTCTTAATATTAAAGGATAGAGAAGGAGAAGAGAAAGAATAAGATGCTCCAGGGGGTCAAACTAGACAATGTTTAGAGTCTTTCATTTTTCCTCATCAAATACTAATTTGCATTTTCATATTTCCTTTTTTTTCTCTTTTTTTTTTTTTCCTGTGGGCAACAGAAACACATGAAACAGACAATTCATATCATTATCAAGTGGTCATATGAATCCACTTATTGTTGTCTCCCTTGCTTGTTTGTAATCCCCATTGTCTCATTTTCTCTTATTCTATTCACTTGCAGCAGTGGGAAATATACTTTCTCCAAAATACAAAATCTCTGTAATTGACATGTTCATCTCTTTTCTCTGGTTCCTTTCTTTTAAGTCCTTCAGGCATCCAATGCAATAACTATTTTAAGTTGGGTTACAAATATTTCCTCTTGGATGATATTAATATCCACACACACTGTGTATGTGGATGTAACATGCATCCGGAAATCCATAAAGAAAGTAATATATCATTTACTTCTTTTCATACATCCATAAAGGCCAATGGGCTCACTGGATAGCTTGATACAATATATAGTGTCTACAAAGGTATTAAAATGGCCAACTTTATTGGAGAAAAGGACCTGTTTACAGCCTGTTTTTTACCCCTCTACTCTATAGGGAGTGATTTTTCTTTTGATTTCTTTTTTTAGCTTTGTAAACTTTACAAAGGGCATGGCTGCTTTGACTGACAGCTGGAAACTTACAGAGATGACAAATACCAGCAGCCATTTGCTAAGCTTCAGCTCAGCATATTCAAGTGATGGTATAAAATCTCTTAGAGCATTAATGCTATTATCTGATTTCTGTGTGGTTAGCTGCACTAACAAGAGGAGTTCTCCAGTTTAGATGAGTGAAACTGTAAGCTACTTAGCACTAATTAGGACCTCTTTGTATGTGTGATGTGTTAATGCAGTCTAAGGATGCACATGGTTAAGCTAGTTTTTGTTTTCATTAACTGAAATCTTAGAGTTCCACCCTGTCGTCGAGTTATTGTCACCTCTGCCTCCAAAAGCACAACATAGCAGGATGGCAAACACCAACAGTGAAGGCTCAAAAAGGTTAGGCAGTTAATAAACAAATAAATGACATAATGGTGGCTATATCTGTGTTTTCGTCATCATGCTGGCCTTAAAAGATCTGAAAACAAAAATCTGTGAAATTTTAGACTAATTTGTGTAAAAGAATATCTCAGTTTGTAATAGTAGGGCTGAATGAGGTTGTAAACTGTATGCTGTAGTTTGTAGGCTATAAACTAAACTTTAAAAATTGGTGAGACTTATTGCTATGGCACATCCGAGAACCTCTGGGAAAGTTTTCATAGTTTGCAGCACAACACCTTCATAGAGCTAATATTACTGGTGAGTGAAAGAATGATAGAAAGAAAGTGGGACAGCTGACTATGTGTGGAAAAACAGATTCAGATTCAGAGTAAATGGATGTAATCACGCTTTCTTATTGATATTGGTTGATATTGGGTTTCATCCTGGAAAAAGTAAGTAGGTATGTAAAAACTAAATAAATTGTGGTTGTACATGAGAAAAAGTAATAGAAAGAAAAAAGAAAGAAAAAAGGTAACAGAGTCACAGTAACTCACAACTAGTTAACAGTCTGAGCTAGTGACTAACAACAGCTCTCAAGTCTTTGAATAAATGCAGTTGGCCAAGATCTGATTGCACTATTTCGGTAGTGTTTTTCAGGCACCTAAATAGTATTGATTATTGAGTAAGTAGTATTGCACATGAATTGAGATTCATCCTCTCAGGATCATAAATGTCTTTACAGATGTAATAGCAAGCCACCATCTGTACCCAAATAGTGGACAGGAAAATAAAAACCTTCAGCTTGAGTGTAAACATGTCTGTCACCCTCTTTCATGTTTGGTGTTTGACACTGTCATCCATCGAACCAAAGCAATCTTGGTAAAGATAGGACACAGTAGCAATGGAGTGAGTGAAATATGATAATGGGCTGATGCTAGACAACCAGGCAGACTATTACACGTGTTCACAAACACACACACACACACACACACACACACACAAGCATACAGACTTGCAAGGGAGC
>VUQG01001092.1:0-15463 GCA_015106755.1 Etia nguti | reverse complement strand
GTCTTATGAAAAAAAAAAATCTAGTCACATAATGATTCGATTATGTCATAAAAAGCTATATATTGACTGACAGTATAAACCCTACCATAAGGGTGAGTGCAGTTTTTTTCTTTCAGGTTTTTGTGTGTTTTCTTCTGAAGCTGTGCCACAGCAAATGACTAGCTCTTGGTAACTTTTGATAGCTGTTTTCCTCTAATGCATGAGCCAAACCAGATTTCAAAACAACCTAGTAAGGCAAAATGATAACACAAAATTTAAAAATGAAATGCGTGTCCCCGGTTGATGGTTTGTTATGATTGCTGAGTGAAAGATTCAGTCAGTGATGTTAGCTACCCCTCTGACTTCCCATAGCTTTTTGATGCATCTTCTTCTGTTTCACAGTGATTCATAACATTATATTTAATGTCCCTGTAAAGTTACATGTATTCAAAGTTTAAATACCCAGCTCTGTCTTCTAGCACTATCAAAATTCTAAATATCCCAAACAGGTTTTTCACAAGGTTAATTAATAAATAATGCTAGATCTTCAGACTGTAGGAAATGTCTAATTTTAATACATATTTGTATAAAATAAGCTAAAACTAAAATGGTCTTTCTTTAATTTTGCAAGATGTCATGAGATGGTTAACTTTGTCAACATTCTGATAAAACACAACTGAAAACAATGCTGACCACTTTTTAAAAAACACTTCGACAAGCAACATTTTTTTGAGACCACCCAGTGATCGGCTTACTTACACCGGCCATGACAGCCAGCAACATGTCGGTGTTCTGACCCTGTAGGGATTATTATGTGAGCACTCACCTTCAACTGGATCTTCGCAACACATTAAGTCTCAGGACCACTTTTGTCTGACTTTTCTGCTGCAGTGTGTATGTAATCAAGACCACATTCTGCTGTGATAACAGACACACACATATGGATGACACATTCACTAGAGGAAAAAAACACTACTATCTGGTATCTATTTAAATCTCTGTATTTGAATCTCTAACACATCTCAGATCCAATCTTGACCATTTGGGCAGGAGTAATTTGGAAGATCATTGAAAGGCGATTCTCCCAGTTCCAAGTGTGTTATCGGAGCATAACTATGATCTGGCAGGTTGAAGAATTGCAAGTCTACGAGAAGACTCCAGCTGGGATGAGCTGAAAGACAGAAAATAAGTTAGTGCCTGTGGGATTACAGGAGGAGGCACAGTAAATTGGGGGGAAGTGAAAGAAAGAAAGTTAGGAGTGATGTATAGGGTGCTTGAGAGGCAGAGGAGTGGATTCACACAGGATGGGAGCAGTGACATGGTGCTTGTAGATGTTACTTCCACACTGGCACCAACTGTGATGTGGAGACAAATGTAGGGAAGTGCAAGGGAGATTGAAGGTCTAGGAGGTTATCTGTCAAAGCATCTTCTCTCAGCTTCCTGCAGTCCTGTAGCCTTAACATCATTTAAGGCACCCAGGGGGAGATGGCAACATAGTGAGGTGTAGGAGTGTAGAAGGTGAATGACATAGCAGAGAAAAATGTGAGACTATAGCTCTCTGCAAAGATAGAGGGTTAGGTAAGCACATAAAAGTATGAGATAGGGAACTTGTTCATTAATTAGTAAAAGCTGATCCCACAGAAATACATGGAATGAGTGCAACCTCCTAAGAAGCAGTTAGATGCTTGTGGCACATATTCTGTCAAGTTTTGTGTGACCACAATGGAAGAAATGCCAATGGAAAGGCATTTAGGAACTTGGTGTGGTAGACAAATAAGACCTACAAAGTGTGAGCAGAGCCTTGAGCTGTTTAGATAATCATTTTGGTTTGAATCAGTTTGGAGAAGTACACAGAAGTTCAGTCATGTTTAGGCAAAAAAAAGGGGTTATGCAATAACTGCTTTCAAAAGTCTTAATATTTTCAGTGATGGTAAAAGAATTGGCTGAGAAGGAACTTGTAGAAGAAAAAGTAAATTTCTGTGTTGTTTTCATATTTCATTTCAACATATTATGTACTACATAATATTTCACATTTCACATATTTTTGTGAGGCTGAATTCTGTGAATTGGTTCAAATACGCTGTGGCTCCTATCCTATTATCCCCATCAAGGTTGTATCTTTGTCAAATACTGCACTCTGCACGCTAAATGAAAATTCATGTTCTCATCCTTGGGACACATTGCATATTTGTGACATGTACAAGCAACTTGTTCAACCCAAATTTTATTTCGGAAGATACTGTTGGAGGGATTTGCAAGCAAAAGTTATGTGGATCTGCAAAGTTTAAATTAGCCAAATGCCATTTTCTTATTGTCCATGATACATTCACACAGCGTTATGAAACAAAGTCACAGAGGTTTGTGTAAAGTGTGAAAATCAGATTTGCTATCACTGTATTGATCATGAAAGGCTCAATTGTGTGTTTAGCTGTCCTTAGGCAGCAGTTTGGTTGACTTGCCAGGCTTTTAATAGCTATTCATCTTCCTTTCATTAGAGCTCAATAGAATAAAAGAAGCTGGTTAACTGTGTTATTCACATTTAGAACAAATGGCTACCAGTAGGTTTGGATCATTTCTAAAGGAGTACTGGACCATAAATGTTTTGTAACGAGATTGCATACAGTGTAATATGAATAAAAATGGTGGAGGCGGAGAATATATCAGATTTAACTGGTTTGAACTGTGTGTTGTCATTGTCTGAAAAACTATTACACCATTTAGAAAAATACAAGCTAGACTTTCTCACATCCCTTCAATCAACTGTCTTGTATGGTGCCTAACCCCTGGGATTAGCTGTGATCCCAGCAGTCATTTTCACAGCATTTACTTGGATCACTGGTTCTATTTGGCCTAAGTTGTGAACTGACTGACCTGGGAACACACACACACACAGACACGGCAACATTTTACCCAAACAAATGTATATTTTACTTATCTGATTGTAAACCTGTTGTGCTAAAGCTGTTACGTTTACCAGAATAGAAGAGAAAGTCAATGCAATTGCAGAATAAATATAAATAAATTTGCAAAACAAAAAATCAGTTTTATTTAGATTAAACTGTTAAATAAATGCGTAATTTTGAAAAAAAATAATAATATGAATATAAATGAGTAATTTAAAGCTTTACAGTATTTTGGAAGGTTAAGTTACAGTATTTATATTGAAACAAAGAAGATTAACTTGTTTGAGCAGGCATCAGCAAATTTATGCTTTTTCACTTACCTCTTTAATACCAGTTTGAGCCAGATGTTTTGTTTGTTTGTTTGCCTTTTTTCAGATTAGCCATTAGCAATATGTTTGTGTCTAACCCTGCAATTTTTTTTTTCTTTTTAATGCAGTATTAAAAGTAGAAGAATAGGAGAATTGAAAATCATTTCCATGTAAAAAAATAAATAAAAAAAAGATATTGATTTCCAGTCCATCACTAAATTGAACGCATTTCTGAAATGAATTAAACTTTAAAATTATATTCCAAAAAGATTTAGTAAGAAAGAAGTCATCCCAAGCTTCAATTTTAACCATCATACCTGTGTAATCTTGCTTCTTACCTAATCAGAGGAGTCAAGCGTCTCACAACTTGAACTTTCTCTTGAAATTCAGTGAGATGGGTCACTAAGGTCTGCAGAGCTATTAAAAAACAGAATGAATTAAATTGATTTTAGCACCCCTTGTGTCTGTACCAGTGATTTCCACTCCTTCCTCTCACACATTTTTTTCTTACTGGCATGCATGCATGCACACGTGCACAAAAAACGTTTCAAACCACATGTCTCCACAGTCCTGTTCTCTCTGTCACACATTTCTTAATGCCCACTTTCCTATACTGTAACTAACGTGAAACACTGCGGTGAAAAAGTGAAAGACTTGGCCAAACCAACTGTATTAAACCACAAGCTGTGCTGATTAGGACCAGATGACAGGCATGGCTCCTAAATATCTCTTCATAAAACCCATGAAATAAAAATGTAAACCCCATGTACTAAATCAGTTGTGACTACCAGTCATCTGTGTTTATGTGGGAGGAAGTTAAAGATCAGCACTGATCTTGTGTTGAACTGAAATATAATCCTTGGTCGTAAATTACATTCACAGACTGGATGTGACTGGAGTAACTTGTGTGAATGGTGGTTTGGCCTTCATAAAAGAGAGAGTTCAAATCAACCATTGATCTCCCATTGATGAGAGATCTAATCTCTGTTGATAAATCACCTCAGTGTTATCTTGTTTGGGAGCATAAAACAGTCTACTCCCATGAAGATCGGCAGGGTGGCTCCAGTAGTTGCGCAGCTCTATAAATTCAGCCTTGACGTCTGGATTGATGAACCAGGATTGCTGTCTATATATTTTTACCTTCAGCCTTTTATTTCATATTATGTGCACTGACTATTGTTGAAGGATTTCAATACCAGAGTTAGAGGCAATATTCGGTTTACTTTAAATAATTCTTAAAACATATACTAATACTAATATTAATGATAATAGTAGTAATAATTTTGACCGAGCAATATACACGCCACCCACCATTTCTGTTAACGACTTTTTGAATCAAGCTAGGAATTCCTTAGGAATTTGCTTGTCTCTGGATCAAGGACATGAGCCTGAGATAAGAAAGAACTCCCTCACTTGCATACGATTTGCCAAGCCACTACACATGCCTTTCATTACTGCTTCTCTTTCCATTTGCAAAGGGAATCTTAGTATCTGTGCCTGGTTCATTCATTTCTGCTGCCTGTGCAGGACAAAGGTAGCTGACCATTTTCAGTGCACTCTAAGTCAAGATGCTGGATTTTTTTGTTTTTTTCTCTCTCCACTGATTTTGATTATTAATCTCTCTGATATCTTTTGAAATTAATGAACTCGTTCAATAGATCCAAAAGCCTTCTCCATTCTTTTCAGTATTGCCGTAGGTGAAGAAATTAGCAACAGTGTGGTTTGTACACTGGTGAAATGACTGAGGTGCCATTTTAGAGGAATAGAAACTTTTTTTTCTTCATTGTTTTTTTGTTTATGCTGCCGTTTTCAACAGTCTGGAGAAGTTATCCCATTCATTCAGAATAGGAAATTCATCTTTTAGGATAAATGAAGTCTAACAATATTTAGGTTTAGGTTGACCAGTCTGTCTCAGGACTAAAACAGACAGAGAAACAGGCAACCATTCACACTAACATTCACACCTACAGCCAATTAAGAATCACCAGTAAACCCAACCTCCATGTCTGTGAGGTACACATGCTCAGCTGACAGATTTGGACCCAGGACTTTATTGCTATTATTGCTATTTACTGCTATACTGTTCCACCCTCTCTTAATAATAACTGAAGGTATTTGACCCACTTAAAAATTTTAGAAATTATTTTGCATTATAAAATCTAAATCCATTAATAACTCCAATTAATTAAAAAACATGTACAGGCAATGATAGCACTGCATGACAAAGCTATTAAATCATTCAATAGTCAGATTTATATCTATTATATTTATTAGTTTTATTCTTGCACAAACAAACCACACAGTATAAAAACTCACAGTGTGTCTCTGTTCTTTAATTATGCATTGTAATTTGCTCACTTGTTAATAGAGCTATGGAATGTACTGAGTCAGACCTGTGCCATAGATTACCACATTAATCACAAGAGTCATAATCAGCTAAAATGAATGATAATGGCACTCTAAAATGTCTTTCTCCTTACAAATTACCTCACACACGATCTACATCCATCAGCCAAAGGGCTTACAAAGTTGAATTGCGCATCAATTATATGAATCTTAAAGCTGACATCCATCTGATGCTTTTTTTGTTGTTTTTTGACTGGAGTATTATCAGTTGCTTGACACAGCCTTGAGCACTTACAGGTGGAAATAACCCTTCTACCTGTGAACCTTGTCTAAAGATTTTTGTTTCCCTACCAATGGGATCTTGGCAGCAGGACGGAGTCCCTGCTGCTTAGTTCACTACAGAGCTAATCTTCACTTGCATGCAGGCACACAAACATTTCCGTACTACACACAGAGTGATGGCTAGAAGTATTGAATTGCATTTCCCTCTTTTTAAAGCAGAAAAATTCTTTGAATACTGAGCATGCTTTTCTGTGCTCAGTACGATACAGGTTGGTGCTTGGAAATAAACACTATTAATATCTAAACAACAAGATTCAGGTGAAATACTTAAGGTACAGGGAGATATGGATGTGTAAGGAAAACGAGTACAGTGTAACATCTGTAAAGTCAAATATTAACCAGATACTACTGAACAGATCATAGGGGGAAAGAAACTAAACATTGGAATGTATAATCAAAGGTTGAGCTTTTCTGAGAATTGTGTTGCCAAAAGCCAGAAAACAGTTTTTCACATCATATAATTTTATTTCATATAATGCTTGTTTGTATAAGTAAATCAAAATGATATTGACTTTGTGCAACATGACATTTAATGGAGTCCTAAAAGTGGGGAAAAAAAGTTCATCTTGTGGAGAGAATGAATATACTCTGCAAACTAAAAGCTATGCTCAGAGGTTGTCGTCAAAGGTACATAATATGGTGAAATGGATGATAGGAAATGCCGCTCTGTTAGATAAATTGAAGGTCAAAGGGTTACATGTCTTGAGTACACAAGAGTTTAAACATTTGAAGGTGAAACTAGTGTTGTCTTTGTTTTTTTCTTACAGCTTTACATATCCACTAGCAGAAGTACTCAACAAATCCTACAGATAAGACAACAACTACATAAATATTTAGTTACTGCTTACAAGGACAAGGGTCGCCTACATAACATCACAGAACATATGGCGCTCATATGTGTTTAGTGTAAAGGCAAAGATGCCGTGTTGTTTCAATTTAAAATAAAGAAGAAGAATTTTTTTTGTGTGATTCCAGGAAGCGATGTCCTGATTCTTATCACCCACACTTCACAATGAAAATGGTTCATTTCAGGGACTTTATGCACAAGCATATGTGTTTCCGCTTGCATGCAATATATGTGTGGGTGCTCACTGATGGATTTAGCTCTGGTCTTAGTTATGACGGCCGAACAGTATGTAATAGATAGTTGGAGGTATGACCTTGGGACACACACAATCCATCACTTGACATGGGAAATGTCTACCAATTGCTTTTCACATGCACTTAGAATGACTGTTTAAAACAAAAGAACTGTTATGCATATGGACACACACTGTAGAGATGAGCAGAGGAGCTGTACCAAAACATGCATAACAATAAAACATTTTGGATTTGTAAAAATAATTCAAAATAGGTCTGCCATGGTTATTGCAGAGATAAGCAAATGCAGAGCTACAGCAGGGCATGGATCAAGAACTAAAAAGACTCTATTACGGCTTGAAATAAAGGTTATCTGAGCTCATTCTTTGGAGTTAACAAAAATAAATATAATAATATAATAAGTATTATCATTATGAAAAAGTTTGAAACACGAGGTTAGTGTTAAAACTGAGGTGGTGAGAGTTATTTTTTAACTTTCATTGTTTCACTCAAAATAAACAACATTGTGTGCGTCGCATGATGTGAAAAAGCTTCAGAAGTATTTGTGAACTCAGCCAATTGTGTGTAAAGTACATGTCTGTTTCGAGCAGTGTTTCACTCTTTGTTGGTTGAAGCACTGACATCAAACCTACATGCACACAAGCTTTGCTTTTTCTGTCACTTCCTGTCTCGTTCTACTTCACACAGACACACTAATACAAGACAGCTATCTCTCTTCATCCGTACATCCCCATGTTTGAGCTGCTTCCCTCTTGCCAGCATGCAAGATTTATTGGATTTTGTATCTCCACATTTTGACCACATGAGGAAGATTTCAATTACTCTGTGCATGTGTAGGAGAGACAGCGTACCACAGTGTAAAATCATGCAATGCTTGCATACAAATACAGTCATACACAGGTAATAAATAATTCTTTTGATTCATGTCATCGTGCCACATATTTTCAAGATTCCTTACATAACAAATCCCTGCTCACATTTTTCCACCTTGTCAAGGTATGCCTCTGACACTGTTGGGGGGGGGGGATTTGTTATTCAGGCAGTTATGTCTATTTTTTTTGTCCTTTTACCTATGAGAAAGAGAGAGAAAGTCTTACACTTTCATTGGCAATAAAAAAAATGAAACTCTAGGTAATATGTACAACAATGATCATAATAGATAGAAAAATTCTTGAGTCATAATAGATATTATGAAAGCAGATTATTGGACAGAATGTGGGATTTATCATCTGTATGCATTATCTTGTATCTTCTCATCATCAGACAAATTAGCCTACTGTTGTGAGCTGAGATTTCTAGCAAAGCATTTCACAGCAGAATGGCCATGCATGAGTATGACAAAAGGTTTGCAAGGGTGATAAAAATGATTAAAACACCAACTGGAAGTGAGGGTTTAAAATGGCCACAGGAGGTGACAATTTGCATTTCGAAATGCCAAGAATTCCCAGATGAGATTACTAAATTGAGCACACTGGAAAAAAAGATCATTCCCACTTTAAGGATTCACATTGGCTTTTGAATTAGGCAACAATTTCAAGGCTGAAGATAAAAAATAAGTGTGTTTCTGGAAATGTAGAAATAAATCAGTATATTTCAAGTAAGATTTTCTTACCAAGAATCGCTGTTTTTTTCTCTCCCTAAAATACACAAATGTTTTGCTGGAATGTGAGGTGATGTGTTGGCTGACAGTTTTGGGGGTGTTTTTTAGGTTCATTAACAGTTTACTTGCAGTAAAGATCTTTAATTCCTGACTTGTTTGAGCCTAGATGTAATAATATGCTTAAGGATGCAGTTTATTTTTTCATCCTAATCCCAGCTAATAATTATATATATATAATATGACATGTTAATGATAGCCGGCAATAAAACACGATGGATAAAAGCAATTTAATTAATTTAATGAATTGCATTAAATAATCACTAATAAGGTTAAAATAGGTTAAATCTAGCATAGTAGTAAAAGAAGTTTGGGTTTTTTTTAAACAGAAGTATTGCGTGCGTGCGTGCGTGTGTGTGTTTGTGTGTGTGTGTTTGGGAAGGTAGGTTGTTGCAGTAACATCATCAAGGTATTTTAACAGCTAACACTTGCATGAGCTTACACTCTCTTTTGGCACTGACAGTGATAATTACAGTGCTCCAGTTATCTTCTCAACATACAAATAATCCTGCAAAGGCATGAGGCGACATCAAGCACAGGCACACATGAGGAACAGGCCTGCACACATGACTGATTCCAACTTCCACAATGCACGCACATAAAAGCACTTAGGAAAATTGCATGCACATGTCGTACTACCACAATCTGTCAGATTGGTAGTACTTTTCCTTGGCTTTATGGTTTGTGAATTCCAACCCAGTGGGTTCATTCACATAAAAGACATTGTGCTGACAGTCTCATTCGAATGACAGTGTGAGGGAGCTGGCAGGCGGTCGCTGCCTTGCTGAAGATAAAGAGAGAAGATGGAAACAAATTGAGGCAAGAGCAGAAGAGGGAGTAGAGTGGATAGGATAACGGAGAGAAATAGGTGACAGTACAAGTAAAAGGATAAAGTGAGTGCTGAGTCTCAGCTTACCTGCAGAGAGTTTTGGGAAAAAAGGAAGTTGGATTTGGTTTGGAGGTAATGACAGAGTGACATTAGCTATCAACAAGTTAAATACCTTTATTCGCTGATTTTATAATCCCTCAGTCACTAAAATGTTGAGAATAACTTACCTTTTTTATTTTTTTTCATTATGTTTTAGTACTTTAATTAAAAACAAAACCAATCCCCAAACTTTTTTCTTTTTTTTTTAACCTGACAGCTTGACTTTCATGGAAACCAAATGTGCAGCGCTCTTTTTCAGGGCGAGGATATTAAATATCAAGGCCTCTGTGTAAGCATGGATTTATTGGCAGGGCAGAAATGAGCTGAGAAAAGCAAGACAGCCAGGCACACACATGCACTGTGAATAGAGACCAATCTTCACATCTCTCTGCTTCTTAATGAAGTAGTAAGTCCCTCTGCTCTTCCTCATAGGCCAGCCAATTAGGACATAGGCAGCTGGGTATTGACCAATCAAGTAGCCGGCTTCGGGCATTTAGAGTAAGGCCTTGACATTAATATACTCAATCAGTTAGCAAAGGGAAATTGTGCAGTGTGTGTGTACAAAGTGTGAAGCTGCTGTAGGGTACAACTATGTTAACAACTATCGATTCACAACTACAAAATTGACTGTGGCTGGAAGAGCAGAGAAGGACAGAAATGCAAAGGTGAAAAAAAGCAGGAGGGGGGCGAGAAGAGAGAGAGAGAGAGAAACTGGAAATAAAACCAAGGTTGTGAAGTAAGGACAATTTAAAGATTGTGATGAAAAGAATGAGAATAACATTGGTGGGGGGGAAAAAATCTGAGGCAAGAAAATAATCAACAGAAATTCCTCAGTCCAATCACAGTGAACAGGCTGGGAAGCCACTTTGCTTTTAAAATATTTAATGGTCTTTTTATAAATGAGGATATTTGGCTGCAGTGGATGAGCAGTGCCCTCTTTTCTCCCCCGAGACTGATTATAACTTTCTTTTCAGGGCCTGTTATCTGCACACAGATGGATCGCTGTGCTTGTGCTGCACAACATAACAGGCTCTCATGTAAAAAGAAAAAAAGAACTTTTCCCTCGATTCACACTAATCCAGTTTCTTGCCCAACTGTTCCTTGGTTACCCTTAACATCAAATGACAAAAGTTTTAATAACAGCTTGATAGGTCCTAAGACAGAGCATCTGCTGCATATTTTGTTGCATGCTCTCGTCTTTTTTTGTTTTTTCCTTCCTTTTTTGCATTAAGTCCATTAGATATAAGACTTGAAGGGGCCTGGAAAAAATCTGGAAGTCTTCAGAGTACAGCAGAAAGGAACACCTGTACTGATTTTGAAAACAAAACGATAGACTAAGTGTTCAAAAAAAGAGTTATAGTTGGATGTGCTTGTTTTGAGATGTGAAATAAGTGTGGACTGTGTATCAAATTAAAGTACATATGAGCAATGACAAGATTCATTCTTCTTTTTTTCAACTATTTTTTAAATTAGAATTTATATAAAGTAGATAGCCCACTAAGCATTAGCTCTTTCATTGAGTGTACCTGTGGCTGTAGCTCAGGAGGTAGAGCAGGTCATCTACTAATCATAAGGTTAGTGGTTCAACTCATGCCAGCTCCAATCTGTGTCTATGCAAAATACCGCTGGGCAATATACTAACCCCAAGTTGCTCTCTGATGCATCCATCAGAGTGTGTGGATGATTGATAGGAAAAAGTGTTTGTGGGAATGGGTGAAAGAGGTAAAGTGTGTTGAGTATTCAGATAAAGTAAAGCACTGTATAAGAATCAATCTATTCAGCATTTTAAAAGGAAAATCACTACTTAGGTTAATTTGTTTCTCCTCCACCAATTCCTACCGCATCCTGCTTTATACTTGTTTTGTATCTCACTGATCTTACTGTGTTTAATATAGTTCCCTAAATGTTTGGAATATGAATTTTCCTAAAAAATTCCAAGCAATGTCTAAATTTATTTTTATTTATTTAAGAATCTTCAGGACTACAACTGAAGAACTGTAAATATAGTAGGTGAACATTTGCTGCCATAAAATGATAAATGATAAGATAAAGTTCTAAGTCAAAGGTAATGTGACTAAATGAATGAATGAACTAAACATTTCCATGTTACATGATTTTAATGGAGTGTCTGGAAATACAACCACATTTTCCTTTACGAAAATGAAAGATTAGCTTACTGTAATAATATCTTTCAAAGTGAGGAATTTGTCATTGTTATTAGTGTCATAATTAACAGGTTATGCACCTATTCATCAAGGTGCTGCACACTTGGGTAATAAAGGCTTATGTTCCAAGTCCATACCATGAGTAACGCTGTCAGTGTGTTGAGTGCAGATGGCAGTTTTTGTGTCACTCTAATTCCAGGTGAGAGGGAGAGTGTGTGTGTGTGTTTGTGAGAGAGAGAGAGAGAGAGAGAGAGAAATACACACTCTTATTTAATATATAATGGTATGATTCTAATATTGACATAGTCAAAAGCTTTTTACTTATTTATTGTTTATTTGTTTCTGTTTTTGTTTCTTTGTTTGTTTCTCTATTAATATTATATTAGAAGTTTGGGGTTTTTTTTGTTTCCATCTTCTCTCTGTCTCTCCTTCTATCTGTCTCTTGCATTAGTGGGCATGGTTTCAAGAAGCCCCATGAAGGTTCACCTGCTGTCCATCTTCAGTCAGCACAGGAGTTCTGCTGCATCTTTCACCACGACTCCTTGTCAGAGTTTTTATCCTACTTATATGGCTTTCTGCTTGTTGCTTTGGTTACCTGGATTGCTGTGAATATATTGGCCTTATAGTTACACGTTGATCTCCTCATTCCTCCCAGGGAACCTGTTGGAAAAGCCTGCCTCATATTTACCTGTGATCTGCCCAACCCATTCTTACATCTGTCTGCTGAATACCTACCTACTCCCAGAGAATTCAGGGTTGGAAACCTTAGTCCTGTGGGAAAGAGAATTGTAGATTCCTGCTTTGCCCTTACCTGAAGAATACTTGCCTGTGCTCCCAGCTGAAAGCATAGAGCACAGGCGAGTACTTCCTGGTAAGATGTCTTTGGAGACTTACCTGAAGAAACTCTTACCTGAGTTGAGCCTTTTTTGAATTACTTAGCTGCAAATATTCTATGTCGACCTCTTGTATTCTGTTCATAAAACTTTCTGAACCTTTTGATTTTGTCCTGCAATTGCTTCCTGCAGGGGAACCCAGAAACAAAAGGTATTATATTATAGATCTATTTTATTCATTTATTTATTTCATGAATTAAAAAATTTAATTCTATAGAACTACATCACATTTAGTATGCTCCCCTGCCCCCACCACCACCACCTTCTTTTATATTTTATATGTACCACCTGTGTGATGTTTGTGTCCAACCATCTATCCAGACAGTGATGGATTACAGAGAGAAGTGAATTCGACTGTGGTCTGAGTGTAAATAAGTGTGCGCGCATATGATAGTGGTTTAGAAAAAAATTGTGCAGATCATTAGTGAAACACTTGTTTGATCACAGTTTCCAGACTTAATGACAGGACTGAGCTTGACTCACTAATGGTTCTGTGGTATGTGTGTGTGTGTGGGTGATCCCATGTACTGCAATTCTTTAGGTACAGAGTTTTAGAAGCTGATGCATGTGGTGGGGGGAGACATTTTTTGAAAGTGAGGACATGCGGCTGGTCATCCCAAAGCCTCTTTTCAGGGTTGAGATACAGTTTGGGATCAGGTTCAGACTGAGCTCTTGTAGATGAGCTGACTGAAAGGTTGTCAGTTTCTTTGACATCCAGGGCACTTTAGAGATTTGGGACAAAAACTTTAGGAAGTTCATTAAGACACTGACAACAAACAACAACTAAATTTTGATGCAAAAACAAATATGGACAGTAAAAGTTTTGTGCAAACGGTTATATACAACTAGCCATCTGTCCAGCCAGCAGTGTATTGCAGCAACATTCATGAAGTCAGAGAACAAGCCAGTAAATTAAAACTCAGGACTTTTTAACTGAGGTAGTTATTAAGAGAAGGTGCCAGTTATTGACTAACTCTGGGCAGCAGATAAGAGGGCCTTTACAGATCTGGCACACATACGAAACCACAAGCATACACACGCACATGGACACGCTCATATGAAATCACTTTATCATACTCGAAAACCACATTGACATGCCCACACACATATACACACGTTTAACACCCGCATCACACACACACACACACACACACACATTCCGCTCCTGTAATTATACAGCCGTTTTATCCCTTTTCTTTGCCCTCTTATATTGAGCAACTCTGCCAGCTCTGCCTTCACAGAACTCTTTTATTAGCATACTGCCATAATCACAGCTCAGCGCTTTATAGTGTGTATTAATGGCATTGCTGCATCGTTGTACTGGCATATGGTTAGTGTCTTGCTGACACCACAGTCTTATGAATGTCACCAGGAGAGAATCCCGTTTTCTGCAGGAGAGGAGAGGAGGGACAAAACAGATAAAGAAAAGCTAACTGAGGTGAGATTTATGGAGAATATGAACGAACAGGGGGGTGAGTTTTGAAATGAGGTTAATACGTGGGAAAAAAAGGGAAGGAGAAATGGTAAGATTAGGAATGACAAGGGAGCAGAGGTATTAACACATAAGGAAAAGATAAAGAGAGAAGTGAAGGAATGTCATCTAGGATAACAATATAAGACTGGATAAGAGAAGGGGCAGTGGAAAGATGGAAAGTATGTAAGAAATGAAGGTCGGAAAACAGTTAAATGAAACACCAAGTAGTGGAAAAATGGTGAGTCCCTTTGTCAGAGGGTAACATACTTCCATTGCCTTAATGCACTATAGGAATGATAAGGAAGTGAGGAGGATAACTGAACAAAAGTACATGAGTGAAAGAGTATACAAGTCTAAGTTATGCATAAAGATTTTTTTTATCCTTATACACCTTATAAAATGACTTAGCTTCAGTTAAGCCAAATGAAGAAGCAACTTAATGTCCATTCTTTTCTTTTCTTTTTCTTTTTTTACTGGCAGCTACGGAAGAGGATTAGGGCGCCTGGAAAAAAAAAAAGAATTCTGAGATTAAAGTCAGAATTCTGACTTTAATCTCAGAATTCTGAATATTTTCTCAGAATTCTGAGATTAATCTCAGAATTCTGCAGGCATCCAGCTTCATTGACAGCGATGTGTTCAATTGTGCAGGTGGAGAACTAACTCATGAAATATGGTGGATATAAGTGATTTTTTGCGTGGCCGAGGGGTCCCCGAAGATGCTATTTTATTAATGGAAGAGCAGAAGGTGAGTAAAAAGAAAGAGAGACAGTTTGGTGTCTTGTATTTCTACAGGAAAGCAGTTACGGTTAGCTGTTAGCATGCTTGTTAGTTTATGATGTTATACAGGAATGAACGTGTTTCACGATGTTACAGTACACCCGGTGAATTAACGTTTTAACTGCTGTTTATCGCAGGATCATCCCAGATGGGTTTGTTGCATTTTATTTTATTGTTCTACCATTTCATAGTTTTTCAAGGCAGTTAAGCGGAGCTGTATTACAGGTGCTAGCCGCCTACCAATATCAGTAATATGCTGTGTACAAGTAAGTTACACTTAGTACAACGGAGGAGAGAAACTGTAATGAAGGTTTATGCGGATATTTCACTCAGAAAAATAGATGGCGTTCATACACAGCCAGCGACACAGCCCCGGTTGTTGTTCTGACCGTGGTCGACTGACGGTCCCCTCACACCATGTTAGCTAACACAAACTAATGTTGTGCATGTAACTGTGTATACGTTAGTGGTACAGTGTCGGAAGAAATGAGCAAACTGTTAACTGTTTATAATGTCAGAATCACATCATCGTTCTCCTGCACTGTGTAATGTATGTCAGCTCAAGATTGAAATCATATCTTATACTCTGA
>VUQG01001090.1:0-23055 GCA_015106755.1 Etia nguti | reverse complement strand
GACTTAAAGGTGGTTTTAACACGGGCAACTCTGCAGAATAATCTACTTAAAGTTATGATATGATCTGAATGTGTATCCCCTCCGGCTGCAATTAAGTTTTGAGGAATATGCAGGTCAAAATAAGCACGTCTTGTTTTATTCAATTACGTAAACTGCCATAAAGGGATGGTTAATTGTTCCCTTTTATTTCAGCGACTTAAGAGGAATGTAATAGCATTTCAACTATGTTGATCGAGGTGTCTCTTTAGAGCTGTTGTTAATCAACTATTGTAGAACACGCTACAGGTTTTTGAGGTTATTGATTTTTATTCTTTTAGTGTCTTTTGGACAGAATTGGAAATATCAAATGGGACCAAGTTAAAAGTATGAACTGTAGTTACTAGCTCATGAGTCACACTGAAATAATCTCAGGACTGAGCATTAGGTGAACTAATGACTGGCACTAAATAGGCAAAGCAGTGTTGTATGTGCACCTTACACATTGTTCCATCTATTCTTCTCTCTTCCACTTGTGCTATGGGTCAAAGTGACAGGATTACAATGTGATGTCAGTATGAGCTTTGTATTTTGCAGCATTAAAGTGAATGCATTATAAAATCCAGGTTCTTTTTTTTTCAGTCCTTGCAGAATTCCATTTACCTGTATTTACCGACTCCTTTCCGCTGCTGTTACCATAGAGACTAACCATCCCTATCAGCAAGTCGCCTTTGGCTGCCGGGCTCATTGGATCTCACAGGAAAGAGACACTGGTGAGCCAGTGTTTCCCTGGCTTGATTTCGGCACCAGTGTAGTGAGAAAGGCATTTGCTTGGCTTTGACAGTGTTTCCTTGGCAGCTGGCACCACACCAATAGTGGCACGTCGACCCGTTTTGTCACTATGGGTTGACAGCCGAGACAGAGTGAAATCAGCTGGGAGAAATCCACTCCCGTAATTGAAATGAGTTCACCTGGGAGACAGCTGCTCTGTGGCGCCTGTTACCTGTCAACAATCCACGCTTGCCAGTCTGCATGTAGTGGATATAATATGATGCCTGAGCAGGTCTTCCACTGGTGGCGCCATAGTGTGGAAGTTGAAAGAGATCTTACCCTTACCACAAAATGAACATGCCTCAGGTATTTCAGCTGTGTGGCCTTTGTAAGACGTCATGTAAAGAGCATAACTCTGTTAAATAGATGTTCTTTGATACAGCTGTGGCAAGTTGCAAGTACACATGAATCCAGCTGGAACATAACATTTGTTAAAGTTACAATTAATGCTTTTTGAAATTTTTCTAGGTATGAATGATTTTTGTATTTTTTTTGCCTGACTAAGAAACTTTTTTTGCAATATCTATTTTTTTATACAAATCATATAAATATTTGCTTTACAAGTACAAAATATCCCATACATACCCTCAGCATGAGTCTTTTCTTTTTCCACTGCACTCACTATGCTTTCGGTTCCGAATACTTAAATCTCTGGATAACTGCAACACTCGTCATTGTTCACTGTCACTTTCCTCTCACCAGCATCTCACAATAAAGAACTGGAAGGACTTAACTGTCGTTTCCTGTCAAACACTGAAGAAGCAACATTTAAGCTCTTGTAAAAAGCACCCTGAAAATTAGGCCAAAATTGTTTCCTTTATATGCTACTTTTTGGCAGTCAACCAGGAAACCTAGTAATTTGGAGTTTCCAATACTGGAAGGTTACAAGTGTATCATATGAATAAGAAGCAAACTAAAAATGCCTCATTTATAGCACCACTTTAATATAGTGTGGTCTTTGATTATCATGCAGATAATATAGCAGAAAATGTCAATACATGTCGGACAAATAAGTGTTTATAACTGCATTTGTAGGGCATTAGTAGTCTTAACCCTACTGATCAAACATATTTGAGCATTGAGAATCTCAAAACCAATCAATGATTCGGTTACGAATAACTTTTTCTTTTTCGACTGCTTCCTTTAGGGGTCATCGCAGTCATTCCTCTTCCTCCCCATATCCCTAGCATCACTGTCTTTCACACAAACTCTTTGCATGCCCTTCACTACGTCCTCCTCCTCTCAAAATGCTTGACTTTAGTCGTTTCTCCAATGTGCTCATTCCTAATTCTGTCCTTCCTGATCACTCGAAATGAAAATCTTAGTTTCAAGTTTGCCACCGTCTCTAAACCATATATTGTAGCAGGTCTTACAGTTTACTCAATTATTGTAAAACTTGAAAAAATAATGGTGTTGTCTGGGCTGGCTGTGTGCCAGGCAGGAGTCAGATCGGAACACAGGACTTTAAAACAAGAGGTAAAAAACTAAAAAGCAGGTTTATTGCCGAACTTAAACTTACTACAACGTAATGCAGGTCAAAAACCAAGGAAACCAAATCAACAAGCCTGCTATTGCAAGGGACGACATAACAAAGACAGAGGCAAACTGAGGGTATACATAGACAAGAAGAGATTGGGGTAGAGTGGAAACACCTGGGAAAACACAGCTGAACTGAATCTAACTAATGAGAAAAGGGGAAGCAAAAGTAGGAAGTGAAATAGGAGATAACAAACACTGGAATCAGGACTAAGACATACAAACTTGAGAGAATTAAAAAGGGACCCCGAAGGCAGCACACTGAGAAACCAGACCAACACAGGGACACTACAGAGGAGACAGAAAGGGACACAGACATACTGACAATCCTAGGGCAGACTGGACAGGACAGAAAACTAACCTGATAATCAAAAGAGGATAGAAAACAAAACTTAAAAGCACTATGGAACAATATAAAACTTCAAAGGACAAAATATAGAAGTAGAACGTTTCAAATCCCAAAAGAACAGAATCACAAGTCCACAACAAAAATTTAAAGGGCTGGCTCGAAGTGCCCAGGACCAGGACAGATGATGTGACGATGTGATTGAAAGAAATATTATACTCAGGAGTTTAAATTTAATTTTAAAAATGTGCAATCTTTCTTAGTTCTGTTGTAAATCAGTAGTCGGCTAGTTAAAGTAATTACTGGCATGTCTATATGTACACCCACCACCACTGATTCAAAACAGTAAGTTTACGCCTTATCACTACCATTTTGGGAAACATTGAAAATCGCTAATTGAGTTCAAGTAGAGGAAATTCCAAGAGTTTCCCTCTGTGGTGCATTGGAAACGAACCACTGATGTTATCTGACAGAGAAAAAGTATCGACGCTCGAGTCTAACAAAGTAAAGTGTGAATTCTCCATGTGGACAACAGATGCCAGCCTCCAGGATCGATAACATACTCTTGTTTGGCACAGTCAATGATGCAACTTCTACCCCGAGCTTCTGGCTTACTCCGAACCGGAAAGCCGACTGCATGCTGCTCTCTCTGGGCAGTTGGCCTGGTGCACCGACTGACAGTCACACGCACAAATACATTATGTTTCATTTTCTGGATCCATTTGGTGTAAGCAAATTCAATTCAAACAGGCAACCTTCATCAGCACCATCCAAAAAAGAGAGAAAAAAAATCTACATTGCCAGTAAAATGGGCGCCATCAGCTCAGAATCTCTTCCCACATATACACCAAGCTAATTATCCTCTAACGTTGATATTGTGTCTTGTAAAAGTCAGAACAAACCCTTCCCCTGGCTCACTCTGTTTCTTTCACGTCGATGCGCAGACACTGGCTGTCAAATATTGAAAAGGAGTCTGACTGTTTGAGGCTGTCTGACTGTCTTCTGAAACAACTTCTCCATCAATCAAACCCTCTCTCCGTTGTGTCCTTGTCATTTCTTTTTTTGAGTTTTCTGTCTCTTATTCTTTCACTGTTTTTTGTGGCACAGACACTGTTGGAGTTGCACAAAAGCCACTCATTCATCCAGGTGGAGCTGCAATCTCAGTTCCATTTATACAAATTTCACATCAAAATTTAAAAGCCATAAGCAGTGTTGATGGGAAGATGTGAAGGGGATTCTTGATACTCTTCTCATCAGTTACTAGACAGATACAAGCTGGGTGATTAATGAGGTTGCAATCATTGTAAAGCCTTTTGACATGAAGAGTGAAATGAAAAGTAAACACAACTATAAACTGTTTTGCTGCTGCGGTGATTACAAATGTAATGTTAGTGCTCAGAAATGTGGCAGCTAATAAGTACACTGTGCTCCTGTGAAAGTTTGGTAATCAACATCAGTTAAGGCTGAGCAAATAATATGCTGCTAAATCACAATTTTTCATACAATTCAAGTGAATTATTGACAGATAAGAACTACAGAGGCCTGAGGTCCAATCTACACAGGGGGGGAAATGTCAGGGTATACCCCTGTGTCTGATCCAGGCACAAAAGAGGGAGGACAGGTAGTGATCAGGCAGGTAACTATTAATCATGTTTCCAGATGTCCACCTCTGAAAACCTCCTTATGACTTTTACTTCCTCTAGTTCAATCTTGTTGACCAAAGCTCATGTCCTGTCATGTGCTGTCTGAAGTAAACAGTTCAAAACATTGTTTGGGCTTTTAATTAGAGGTGAAAGTGCAATGCTGCAAAGAAAAGGCGTGCACTGGATTCATAACACAGTAAAAAATAAATGGTCTTAATATGGTCATTTGAGACTATTTTACTTTGTTGCTTGCCACTCTTAAAACTCCAGCAAAACCAGTATGTTAACATAGCTATGGATTAGAGGTGGGACACACCAGCCACCACAAAATACCATGTGATCACAATATTTTTTACATTTTTCAGTATGGTAAGTATTGCAATAACATATAGTGAGATTTATCACCTTTTTTAACTGCAAATGTTGTCATCAAATTGAAAGTGTTTTTGTTTGTTTTGCTATAAAATGAGATTGTCAAACATATCAACACTGTGAGCAAAACCTGCCATAAATGTTGAGTCGAGTGCCCTTAGGTGGTGCTCACTGATAAAGACTAATTCAGACTGACAGCAAAATGTTGGCAATCTGTCTGCATTTATAAATCAGATTGCGAGATATGCAAATAATTGCTATCTCTTTGAGGATGATTGCTGTCAGTCAAAGCCTATTTAGTCACCACAAGTAGTGATCGGTACCAGAATGTAAAAAAACCAAAACAATTCCATGCAATTACCATGTAGCCACCAATTTATTTATTTATTAATTGTGACTGAGGACCCCTGTGACTGAGCCATTATTAGAAGCTAGCTTTATCAAGCTAAGTGTGTCCAATGTTGGATGTTTTTTTGTTGTTGTTTTTTTGGTTGTGTTGATTTAATGCAAGTTTGCTTTGCTAACTTAATCTCACAATAGTGGTGTCTGAGATGAGCCTTCCTGTTCGTAGTATTTAAATTTATTTAATAAAATATAGATATTTAGTGTCCTTGTATCAAAAGATTTAGCCTTTAGAAATTGGTCAGCAAGGTTGAAATTGATTAGAGTGTGTGAAACTAAAGACTGGAAATAGAATGAAAAGAGTTAACCGTTCTTCTGATATCAGACTACAAAACAAGACAGAAAATGAAATACAGCAGGATAATCATTGTATCTTGATTGAATTTTTAAATAATCACTAGAGCCTAGAATCACAATTAAAAATAAAATATGTTTAATCATCCACACCCTAACTTTAATATTTAATTGCAAGCATTTGTAGATTAAGTCCTAATAAACAGCGCATGC
Source organism: Etia nguti (assembly GCA_015106755.1). Taxonomy (NCBI): domain Eukaryota; kingdom Metazoa; phylum Chordata; class Actinopteri; order Cichliformes; family Cichlidae; genus Etia; species Etia nguti. The sequence goes on along the minus strand of VUQG01001090.1, from coordinate 17,442 downwards.
TTCAGATACATAATGGAGTTCTTTGCTTGACTATGACAAAAAAAAGTGAAGCTTAAAAAAAAATAATTTTGTGTCACAGTTTTGGTGCAAACTGTGGTTATAGGCTAACCACAGCTGATTTTTTGATATTCTTGATATCACAAGCTTTATATTGTGGTTCCTTCACATATTTGTGTTTACTCCTTTACATGGTGAAAATGACAGCATGTGCAGCTTATTTTAGTATTTCCATCCAGAAGAATTTGTTTGATTGTTTGGCTCTGCATGGAGCTGTGACAGCATGTGATAGTTTTATTAGGACATATAATTTAGTTACACATGAAAGACACTATGAAGCCAAAATGAGAATTCACTTTATGGCAAGTGGCTCTGAGAGAAAACTACTCAGTCTCAGAGAATCGCTTAGCAACACAGTGCCAATCTCTTTCAGGATGTTGCATAGGCTCAGATTTCTAAATTCATATTTCATACTCATGACAACCCAAAGATGGCTTTCTTTATATATGCTCAGATGCCATTTGTTGAAAAAAAAAAAAACTGTCATGTCATGAAATAACTATATAAGAAATTAACTATTGGATGTAATCTTGTTTAATTAAATGTATTATATACAACAGCTGTTAGTTATTGTTTGCAAAGACAACAGTCAACCTGGTTTCCTCCTGTGTAGATCAGCTGTCCACTCATTGAATGTTTCATAGTAGTGTGTGTGGCATATCTTGATGAATGGCTCCTTAGTTCAATAAGTGTAATTAATGCTGTTACAGATTGGTCATTTACAAGTTAAAACATTCATCATCCAGAATAATTGAATGACCAAGGTCAGTTTGAGATCAGTAAGTTCCTTTAGGGGTTTTTGTTTTTGTTTTGTTTTTTACCCAGATGGAATTAATAAAAAAATGTAATTGTGATCCTGACTTTCTAGCCAAAAGACAGATGAGAGGACTGATACCACTTCTCCCAAAAATGAATATAAAACATCAGAAAACAGCTGGTAGTCTTCTGAGCTCCAACCTATAGGGAAATGCCAATCTCTGATTTCTCAAAATCCACCTATCATTAGTCACCACATTCCGTAATATTTGTTTTGTGTAACGTACATGAAACAGAGGGTGAAGGCAACCAGTTCAGTTTTCAGTCTGTGAGCTAAGCCAAGAAAAGCAGCTGAAGCTGCCAGCATCTTATTTACTAAGAGACGCAACACTGGTATCAATCTTCTTAATCAAATTTAAGTGAGAAAACAATTACGTTAATTGCAAAGAAATGCAAAACAATCCTGTGCAAAAGTTGCAAAATCTCTAGATGTTAAGATTGCCATTCATCACACAATACTGAATCCCCGAAAATGCAGCTACATCATAGCTAATATAGTAATGAACAGTACTGTGTCTTCAACCACCCCTTATTTTTCTATATTTTGCTTGGAAAATTGGGAATAGGTGCTTTATTTATTAAGAGATTTATTGACCAATAGTGTTCCATTGTGTGTTTTTCTTTCCGTTTACTGCACTGTCAGTGTATTTGGGATCATTGTTAAACTGAAAAATGAATATGTTGCCAATCAAATCAGGTGTTGCATGGTGGATCAATTTTGAAAAGATTTCCATCACCACTGATAGAAATGCAGCCACAACCACACTACTGTGTCTTACAGATAGTTCTTTACTGACTTTCTCTGCACACACTGATTACTATTTGAGCTAAGGAGTTTAAATTTGCACTCATCCCTCCATAAGATCTCATAAGTTCTTCTGTAATTTGGCATACCTCAGAACAAATTGTGTTTTTTCATGAGGCACCTAGTAATAACGTGCCTAAAGGAATTTAAAATCATTTTTTAAGTTGTCTGAAATGTGTAGACGCAACACTGAAGTCATGTACTTTATTTTATTTTGAAATGATTCATAAGTCAACATTAAGTGGCTGAAACAAACAAACAAACAAAAACAAATCAATTCATTGAAAATGGTCAGGTATGAGAACTTGAATAATTAAGTTTACATCAGTATTAACTGCTTTCATGTAAACGGTTTTAATTATGCAAAATGTCTTCCCCAGCCACAGCAGGCAGGGTTAATACAGTAGGTCATGCTAGACAGATTAGCAGCAAATTAAAAGGAAGTGAATAACATTGATTATGTTGATACAATAGCAGTTGATAAGTAGTGGGATACATAAGTATTGTATGTAAGAGAAGGTCTGCTCAGGTCAATGTGCTATAAATTTGTCAAAATCAAGGCTCTGTGCAAATGTATGTGTGCCTGCTGAGTTATTGTGACAGCCTGTGCAGACACTACACTACCGTGCACTGACTTATAAAATGTATAACAGGGACAAATACTTGGTTAAGGTGTGCACAGCTGTCTGTGTTAGTGTCTGCAAGTGAGTAAAATCCTAGTCTAGAATAGAAAGTAAACAGTCAGTTTTGTACTTGATGTACTGGAATCAGGAAAAAATTTGTATGAATTTGGATGACTTGGCAAAATAGCAAATTATAATGGCAAGACACAGGGTCAAAGGAGACAGTTTTGTGATATGCAGTGGTTAGTACCTAATAAGTACCTACTAATTCCCAAGAAAGACAAATACTGAGCCCATTACAGGTTTTGGGATGACCATAGCTCACTGATGCCTGTGAAAAGCAAAGACTGGCCCATATTGTAGCACAAAGAGCTCTAGAACATGGTGTGATGATCTGGAGAGAGTTCTACTAAGAAATCCTTGGTCCTGGCATTGATGCACTGTCAACTACCACCTACCTAAAATTATTGTAAACCAGATAAATCCCTTGATGTGACACGAGGACAGTGGCCTTTTTCAGCAGGATAATATGCCCTCCCACAATACAAAACCAGAGACTTCACTGTGTTGATTTGGACTTTAAATTCCCCAAATCTTGAGCATCTGTGGAATATGATGGAAAACTCAGTCCAGTCCACAGAATCTCTACCTCTAGCTCATGTCTGGTTTCCTGACACGCTAGAAGATCAAGCGGAGTCCGTGCCTCGAGGAATCTGAACTGTTTTAGGAGTACGATGTAGAATTGCATAAAATTACATCCGCACAAAGAACAGGTCTATAATTAAGACATTCATTTCCAAATTTAGTTTGTACTTAACTCATTATTTTTTTTACATATATTTTATGGTTCTTTTAATTATAAAACACCTTTTGTGACCATTACTTTTATGCAGCCTTGTTTTTCCACTCTGTGACTCTTTTGTTTTGCATATCTTTTTACATAGTGCAGTATTAAAAATAGGGTTCAATTGGCTCTGAGCAGACCAGACATAAAGGTGAAAGATAAATTGCATACCCTGCAGCATCAGTTAGGTGCAGACAGAAATAGAACACAGCTCCTGTTGAGGAAGAGAATAATTATGTTAAAGGTGAAAGAGGGTGATTATGCAGCTGATTAAACTAAAAGAAGCCTTCAGACCAAGTGTATTTCTAGAAAATAGTAGTTTTATGAATATTGTCTTGTACCTAAAATCAAATGTATTATGACAAACCTTCCCAGAGTTGAGCCTGCAAATGACTAACTCTCAGGGGTTGCAGCGAGTTGCAGACTCTTAACATTTGCTCCCTGTCTCCACTCTGCAGTGAAACATCATGACTACGCTGCTGGACCTAAAAAGTAGTGTGCTGAGGCAGGTGCAGAGGAGCCAGTCGCTAAGGAGCCGAAGGGAACCTCCTCCGACTGCCAGCAGCCCCCTCACACACTGTCCTGACCCCTTACCTCGCAGGTGAGTCAGCTGGATGCACATACATGTACAAATAGTACTACAAACAAATAAACAAACATTCAGTAATAAATGTTCACCAAAAAGAAGTTTTCCATACCTGCCTTCCACGCCACCTCTGGGTAAAAGGACTTATGTTGATTGGCTAGGCAGAAAGATCGAGCTGGAAAGGATGTGCACCAAATTAGGGATATTAAGGCTAAATATAGAAATATACCAACGAGTGAAGAGAGTAAGTTGCAAAGGTGGAAGGAGTACCTTGAGAAGCTCATGAATGACGAAAATGAAAGAAAGAGGAGGATGGATGGATGGATGGATGTTAGTGAATCGGGTGGTAAAAAAGATGGTTGGCCCAGATAACACATCTGTGCAGGGATGGAGATGTCTAGGAGAGAGGGCAGTGAGCTTTTTAACCAGACTGTTTAACACAAAGTTGGAGAGTCAGAGGATGTTTGAGGAGTGGAGAAGAAGTGTAATAGTGTTGAGTTTTAAGAACAAGGGTGATGGAAGGGTGAAGAATAAAATGGTTGAGGAGCCATATTTTGAAAATATGGGAAAAGAGTTGTTAAAGATATGTTACGAGAGTTCAGGGAGCAACAGTATGGCTTTATTCCAAGAAAGAGCACTACATATGCAATATGTGCTTTGAGGGTGTTGATGGAAAGTATAGAGAAGGTCAGAAAGAGTTGCACTGTTTCTTTGTAGATCTAGAGAAAACATATGATAGGATAACATGAGGAGATCTGTGGTGTTTTATGAGGAAGTCAGGAGTGACAGAGAAGTATTTCAGGGTTGTGCAGAAGATGTTTGAGGACAGCAAGACAGTAGTGAGGTGTGTGGTAGGAGTGACAGATGGGTTCAAGGTGGGGTTTGGACTACATCAGGCATCGCCTTTGAGCCCCCTTTTTATTTGCAATGGTGATGGACAGGCTGACAGTGGAGCTCAGTCTCTGTGGACTATGGACTCTATATTCATAGACAATAATATGGTCTGTACTGAGAGAGTTGGAGGTATCCTCTAGAGAGAAGATGAATGAAAGTCAGTAGATGCAGGACAGAATACATGTATGTAAATGAAAGGAAGACAGGTGTTACAGTGAAGCTGCAAGGAGTAGAGGAAGTGAAGGTGGGTGTGTTTAAATGCTTTGTGTCGACCATCCAAAGCAACTGACAGTGCACTAGAGAGGAGAAGAAGAATAGAGTGAAAGGGAAAATTTACAAGATAGTAGTTAGACCTGCTATGATGAATGATCCTAGAAGAGTTGAAGATGTTAAGATTTCAGTGAGAGCGACCAAAATAGACAGGATCAGAAATTAGTATATCAGCACAGGTTGAGTGTTTTTGGAGGCAGGGTTAGAGAGGCAAGGTTAAGATGGTTTGGAAACGCTGAATATTGAATTGCCAGACAGAAGGAACTGATGAAGACCACAGAGGAGATTCTAGGATTTGGTGAAGAAAGGCATGCAGAGTTATCAATAACATCTATCTAATTTTGGGTCATGTTATAGCAGCCTTTAAATCTAAATATGTGTAAAAATAATGTTGCTAGGCAACCAGGTGTGCAGCAGTAGTAGTTTTACATTAATTCCTATGGGGTCAAAATTACGTACCCGGCAGTTCTGGGTAAAAGTGTTCATAACTTTTTTTTTCTTTTGATCCCACACACGCCAAAATTTAATATTTGATAAATAAACCAGTTTTAGGAAAAGTCATGAAATATGAGATGATGGGGTTTTAATTTAACAGAGTTACATGATTTTTAAAATGCCAAGATGTCAAAATGACCTGCTTGGTAGTTCTAGTGTTAACCAAATGCTTTAGTAAGGTGCTAAGGCATCCGCGTGCCACCAGCATAGCTTCAATGCACCATGGTATTGATTCTTGATTCAATTCTCTGTAACTTCATTGTTTTTCAGAAGACGATGAATGATTGAGTCTTTCTTGGTGGTGGTAGCGAGTGCTGTTTAACATTGATCCAAACTTTCACATGTGCATCTGGCTTGAGATCTGCTGATTCCATGTGATTCACATCGTTTTCAAACATTTAGTGGCCCCTTCCAGGCTTACTGTCATTCTAGATGAAAATGCGCTTATCAGCATAGAAATGTTATATCATAGGATAGATCACTCCAAACAACTTTGTATTGATTTATAGGAACTCTTCATTCCAAGGGGGAAGTGTGCCTTGACCACCCTTGTCACAGCCCCCTCCCCCACTAGCAGCTGAACACATAAGCAGTCGTTGAGATTCATACCACTGAACTACACTTTATAAGGAATTTAAAAGTGAAAAAAAAAAAGAAGAAATGTAGCATTGTAGTATTAAAAAGTTATTGAACTACCTGATAATTTCTTTAAAAATTTGTGATATACTCCACCCTCCCCACAACCCAGAATTGGTTGGATGGTTATTTTACAGGTTTTGTTATGTTTTTCACTATGTCAGAAAGCTTGAAAAAATAGTTTTCTCATTTATGTAACTGAAAAAAAGTGCATCTTGATTTTTTTTGTCTTTTTTTCCCCTGTGGTATTGAAAATGGTCTCAAGTATTTTCCTGGGTATCCGTGTCAAGTTTAAATCCTAGTCCCAAAAGGTTGATTCTGTTCATCCGGACGTAGTGTTTTCAGTGGGAGAAACGTTTAAATCCTAGTATTGTGAAACCCTAGTCTCCTGTGGATACTCAAAGTTACTCACCACACAAACATGACAGTTTTTGCAAAAGTCCTAAACACCGTTTCCATGAAGCAAAAATAAATCTCTGCCAGATGTATAATCAGATGTATAATGCTCATGCTAATCTCCCTAGTGATAAGAGGAAGTCTCAAAGCTCCTTTATTTAAGAAAAAAAATGTTTTTTTTCACATTTTAGCACCTGCAGTGAAAGCACAAAAGACATAGTTCAGTTGCCTTAAACTACACCTCTCCAAAATCACAAAACACATTTAATAGATGTTGAGTTTTCCCTCATTCAACAGTTTACTATTACAAATTGAAAAGTCTGTAAAGACTTTTCAATTTGTCAGGATTTGACAGAACTTTAACATTATATTATTGTTAATATAATCATTCTGGAGATGATGTTTAGTTCACCGTCTTCAGCCATCACACTTTATATGCTACTGTTAAATAATTTGCTGTTTTTGACTAACTGCAGATACTTTAGTCTTCCTCGGGTACCGAGCTTGATCGGAGTTCTTTCTAAGTAACTACAAAACTAGCAAGAAAACCGTGACCTTATATATTCTTCTTTTGAAGGCACTGTTTTCTTGAGTGTATGAAAAACATTGCCTGTTTACTGTGGCTCTGTTACTCTCATGGATATGTCTGAATAGAGTTATGAGGATCATTGATTTAAAAGTGACACATTCACATGACAAAAGCGCCGTGATGGTGACAGTCTGATGAAGCCAGCAATGTTACAGATCCTATTTCTGAAATGAGATTATAGTAGATAGAAACCTTGTGAAATGCTAACCTCAGAGCTTTTTTATGCAGATAGCCAACAATAGAAAACTAAATGGATAAAACCTATCTGAATCTCTAAAAGGGCACATTAATCTGAATCCTGCATTTTAGTCACCCTTTAAGCCACTATATACAGTGGTTGCCTCGTATTTTTCATCTTCATGCCCTACACACATATTTATCTATACTCTACAGTATATCCATTAGATACCTTGTGATGCTTTCTATTTTTTTAATTCTTTCTCTCTTATAATTTTATTTTTAATTAATTTCTTAAATGTGTTACCATTAGCTTATGCTAGTTATGTTAGTGGAGTTTAGTTTTTTTCTTTGCAACAAGTGGAATAGGTAAAAAAAAAGAAGAAAAAAAGAGTCATCTGATTTATTTCAGTCGTGTTTTGAAGCTTTATATAAAGCCAAAAGAAGCTTTATATAAAGCCAAAAGTAATCGTATGAACCTGAGGTTTCTATAGCAACCTAAACACAGGCTGCTGCCGTGATGTGAACTTATACTTGTAATAACAACCATGTCTATTTTTAACATGGAAGATAACCTCAATCGCTGCGTTGAACACTAATCAAATTTGAATTTGAAAGTGTGATGCTGGACATACAGATGATTTTTGATGCATTTTTCAGATACATTTTAGTTCAGTGTATTTTTTAATATAACTTAAAGAGGTTTATTGATTTAGGATTTTAATATTTTTTAAGCAAAATTAATATCACATTATAGAACCTTATTATTAAAGACCTGATTTATTCTCTTCATTAAGCAGTGATTTGACCTGACAGTATCGCACCTTTCTCTCATTTCCCATGCCAGCTTCTTGGTGCTGCAGCTTCCCCACTGAGTCTCAGCTGTGTGCATACCCTGAGCCCTCATCATTAGAGGCAGGCTGTTGATCTTTGTTATCCATTCAGACGGCTGCTGACCTGGATGCACTTTCACTTTAATTGAGAATTTGCAAATGAGGCCGGGTGGATTTAGGCTGCTCCATCCACGGTTGTTGACCCAGTAGTACAGTCGGCTGTCAGAGCTGAGCCCTTTCCGAGCATAGACCTCCACATTGGAGGTGAACTTTTTAATTCAGCAGAGCAAATTATGTTTTTACCTCTATGTGAGCTGTTTTTTAAATCTGTGGAAAAGCACAATACACTATCAGTAATCAGCTCAACTGGCAATACAGCATATAAACCCACCAGGGTTTATATTTAAATTTATATTTTGCTTTTTTGTTGCTGTTGTTGTTTGATTACTTTGCTGTCCGCTTCCACATCCGTCAGGAGAAGTAGTCTTCATATTTCACACTTGACTTCTCTGTGTTTTGAATCCCCAGCTTGCTTAATGGCTCTGACTTCTCAGTGTCACGGTATCGAGGCTCTCGTTTTTTAATAATGCAGAATAACACAGTCAATTGAGAGTGACATTAAACAGAAACCCCTAATGCAATAAAAGTCAACGACTGCTATTGCAAAGTCAGTCAAGACTAGTATATTTTTAATTTTTGCTTTACAAGTCCTTGAAACGAGCAGGACCTACTGTGTTTTACTTTATTTTCCTGACTTCCACGTGGCTGTCATCCCAAAATCTAGAAACTTTATTTCTTTGTGTATTAATTAGATTTTAAAAGAGCTCAGTAAAGTAGCTGAGAATCTTAGCTTTTAGCATGTCACTCAAACAATAATACTGCACTTACATGAGACTTCTTCCAGCATCATATCAGTAGTTGTTTTTGCATTCAAACAAGAATGTAGATCGTATTGTGGGAATAACCAACCAGGGATGGAAAGTAAGAGAGGCAGTTGTGCTTTCCTCTCTAATTTGGATAAATATTGTAAAGTTGACTGTTTTACAAGCTCTGCAAAATATAATATGGTCTCCTAAATAGTTTATTTAAATATAGGCTATATATAAACATCCTAAAGAATATTTGTTCCAAACAGTTCCACCTGTCAAGTATCACAGGAGGATGAGCCAAATGCAGACTCCCAGGCAGACTGAATAAAAAAAGGAAAGCCCTTTATTTCAGCTGATACAAATCCAAAGAAAGCAAAGAAAAACAGAATCAAAAACAGGCAGAAAACACATGGGGAGGAAAACAGACGCTGTAAGGACAAAGGGCACACATACACACTGATGGTGAATTAGGGATTTAGATGCAGCTGGGAAGGAGGTGCACAGGTGCACACAAAACAGGGAAACGCACACACAAGAATAAGCTTGGCACAGGGCAATGACACAGGAGGATAGACAAAAAGGAAACAGAGGATAATACTATAAACAGTACTAAAATATAGCAAGAACTGAAGCTTAAAAATACTGGGAATAATTGAGAACTAAAAGCTACCGAACATAACCTACAGACCACGACACCACACTGATCAGGATAAAATTTATATACCATTCCTACAGGGAATCCTTATATTACACAAGTTCCACATAATGACCATACGTGGAAGCAGTCGCAGTGAGCCAAAATTTCAGGTTTCAGAAGTTAGGCTTTACGCCTTTCTTTTGACTCCTCACTCTGTATAACATCATTTAGAGGCGATATCCTTATTATAATCATTTCAGATATCCTCACCCACCCTTTAAGCTTTTGTTTATGAGGGACAGCGATTCACAGGAAAAGTAGCTGATGGGATGCTCCAACCTCCAGAATAATAACGATCAAGTTCGGTCTCCTCAAAGTATATTTTGCTGATCCTATTTTTTTCCTTTAGTCAAACAAAATTTTTAATTTTAAATCCTTCTCATCACATACAACGGTCTTCAATAATCAGCCTCATCCTAACTCAAAGACCTCATAGTACCATATCACCTCAATAAAGCCCGATGCTCTCGGACTGCTGGCTTACATGCGGTTCCTAGGGTATTTAAAGTAGAATCACTACTTCTTTATTTTTCTATAGCCTTTTCTTTAACTTATGTATCAGAATGTATCTTATATCACAGTACACATTATAATTGTAATGAATGAGCATGACACAGAATGAAACATTGTTGTACGGATGCAAGGATGTTTCATGAATTAAAATGAATTAAAATGTCAAATTTAATTAGCCAGTTTCTGGCATTTAGAGCATCTTGGATCAGATATTGGAACATTTTAAAAATTATTCAATTTGTAGTTAAGCTTTAGTTTAGTTTAAAGTTCAGTGTTGGATTTGGTTTTTAGTTGTGGGAGTTGGGGAAAATATGAAAATCTAAAGTACTACCAGACTTGTTCTGCAAACAGACAACGTTTAATGCACATTTAGTTGTGTCAGTCAGCACAATATTACAATGCTTGGTCAGGACCTGTAAGGATTGAACTGTAGTACGCTGGGACTCCATTTAACTTCATTTTTCAGTGGGCAGGATAGTTCCACAGAATTAAATAGCTAGACTTTGGCCAACTGTGAGTTTTATGGGATCATGGGCTTGTTGCAGATGTGAAAAGTTTTCCTGGTTAATGTTGTATACCCTCACTGGCCACTTTGTTTGGTATACCTTGCTAATACTGGGCTGGACTCCCTTTTACCCTCAAAACATCCTTAATTTTTGAAGGTAAAAGGGAAGATCTGCTCTGAGACTCATCAGACCAGATCATGTTTTTTCAAACTTCTATTGTCCACTTTTGAATTTCAGCCTCACCTTCTTGTTTCTAGCTGATGGGAGTGACACAGTGTGGTCTTCTGCCACTATAGCCCATCTGCTTCCAGATTCAACATTATATTTGAGTTAATATTGGCTTTTCCTATCCAAAGCAGTCTGGCCATTCTTCTCTGAACTCTGGCATCAACAAGGCATTTTCTCTCTCACTGCTGCTCAGTAGATATTTTCCCTTTTACTGACCATTCCCTGTAAATCCTAGAGATGGTGGTGTGAGAAAAAACACAGACAAGCCTGTCTTGTACAGCAGTCTTGCCACATTCAAAGTCACCTATTAAAAGACCTTTCTTCCCAATGCTAATTCTGGGTTTGATATTCAGTGGGTTGCCTTAACAATGTTTACATGCCTAAATGCATTAAATTGCATTTTTTTTCTTAAAGTTAAACAAATAACAACAGAGAAGAAAAATCAAACACAAAAATAAAAGTGTAAAAAACAAAGTGGTCCCACACATTTTGACAACATTTGAAATGTTATAGTGATGCGCTATTCTTCATGGTAATGAGACATGCTGTGATGCATGGCCTGGGGACACTAGCACTAACAAAAAGACATGACGCAGAGCAGGACGTGGCAGAGCAGAAGATGCTAAGATTATCATTGGGGTGACGAGAATGGACAGAATTACGAACAAGTATATCAGAGGGACAGCTGAAGTTGAGACATTCAGAGACAAAGGTAGACAGAACAAGGCTGAGATGGTTTGGACATATACAGTGGAAGGATAGCGGATATACTGGACAAATGATGTTAAATATAGAGCTGCCGGACAGGAGAAAAAGAGGAAGACCACACTAGAAGATTCATGGATGTAATGAAGGAGGACATGCAGAGAGTTGGTGTGACAGAAGAGGATACTAGGACATAGTTAGATGAAGGCAAATGATCCCCTGTAATGACCCCTAAAGCGAGCCGTCAAAAGGAGAATAAGATTGTGCATGCTGAAAGAGCTCTGAGGGGGCACACCTTACTTAAAATTCTGACAAAGGTATGTGATAAGTGGGAAAAAGTTTGAGGAAGGAATAGCCACTTACTCAAAGTATCCAGGAGAATTGTCTTATACCTCAGCAATCCTTTAAATGTGTCTTTGTGTCAGATTTCTTGTTGATACTGCTTTTGTTTTCAGAAAGCATGCCAAACCTTTACTTCAAACCTAACATTGGTCTGTTTTAAAATATGTCAAATCCACAGTCAGCCACTGACCCACGGAATGAGAAAGTAAAAACTGTGAAACGCAACTGGGAAGCAACCAAGAAGTCTTGAGTTGGAAATAATTTCACGCCAGGCTACTTTTATGTCTGTCAGTACCACTGGCTGCTTGAGCGACTGCAGATTCTTCCACGTTATTGAATGGAGAGATTCAATCAGAGCTTTTGTGATTTTTATCTCCACACTGAAGCCTTCCACCTGTAATGTTTTGCTGCTTAATCAAATGTGTAATTAGAGTATAACAAACAGTCTTCTGTGTTGTTTTGAGGGGTTCTTGTCATAGAGATCTCAGTTTATGATTGGAGCCACAGGCTTATATTATGGATTGACATCCATAAGGAATTAGATTTAAAAAATAAAATAAAATAAAACAACATTTAATTTTATTAGAATGCATACAGACGTCACTTTGTTTTTCATACTGCAGATGACAGTGATGTCTGCAATATTAATTACTATGTATGCACTGCCATCATATATTGGGGTTTAAAGTGAAGGGCTTCTGTCATCTTCGCACTCTCAGTCAGTTCATGTTTATTCTGAGATATTCTTTTAGACAGAAGACGTTCTTGTTTTTTATTTGTTTTCTTTCTGATTTACTCTCCAGACAGGAAATCATAATTGAAGCATTTGAATGAATTCGGAAAATAAATTACAATAAAATGAGGTTTTAAAAAAAAGGACCTGTTTCCTAGCAACATCAAATCAGTTTGTTATTCTGGTAGCGTGCGTGAGTGCGTGCGTGCGTGTGTGTGTGTGTGTGTGGATGAGAGATGGAGAGAACGATTTAACTTAATACATCTTTAATATATCTTTTTGATGTATCATATTAAAATGGACTTGATTTGCATCATTTTGCGGTACTGCTTCCCATGAACATGTTGTCCCAAGCCCCCAGAAAGAAAAAAAAAATATCCCAGACTGTTTGGACAAATCCTCAAGCTGACTGACAAAAGATGGGACAGATTTCTGGATACAAGAATACTCTGGGCAATTCAACCCGGATGTGGAGAGAACCGAGTGTCTCTAAACACAAGTCTTAGTGTGGAATGAAGCTTATTTGTACTATTTGTGGAAATGAAAACTGAAGCTCCGTGAAACAAAGCTCCCAATCCCTTGTTAGTGGAACAGGCTTTGTCACTGACAGACTCAGTTTGGGGTTTTCTTTCAAATGCTCTCTGAGGAGGTTTACTTACGAAAAAACAGCTGTGGTTTTATTTTCTGTATAATGCAGGAGGGTGGCTGAAAAGTAAAGGTATGGGTTTTATTCAGAACTGCTTTAGTGTAGAGCTATAAATTCAGCAGCTGTCTTGGTTATCAGTTAATTGCTGGATTTTTTGTTGTTGTTGTTGAAATGTCGCAAAGTCGCTTAGACAAAAAAGATACCAATCTTGAAGCAAGTTTGAGTGTAGTGTTTTTAATGTGTAAACATTAAATAATGCTTAGCTAGTCTTACTGACTAATGGACATTCAACAAGTTGCACTAATACTCAATTACCCAAACACATACTCATACTCAGGGTTTTATTAAAGTTAATTTTTTATTTTAGTTTTGGGGATGTGTTGAGGGAAATTTGGGATTTAGTATCTGACCCAAAGACACTTCAGATTAGAGTAGCTGGGGCTCAAATCACTAAGGCAAGATTCACAGAGGATTCAGGTTTTCCAGAATTTTGAGGTCAGGATAGCTTTACTTGGGCAGTTGTCATAGCAACTATAACCAGTCATCAAAAGACAAGCTAGCTGAGCTTTGACTAATGTTAGCATTAGCCAAGCTAGCTAATGCTTGTTAATAACTTTGTTTATATCCAATAGCTTGATTATTCACTGCAATGATCATTTTCTCCTATAAAAACTGCACAGATGCGCCATTTCATTTTCTCAGGATGTTTGCATAACAAAATTTAATTGACTAACAGCCATGCTGGCACTTCAGAAGTTGAATTTCTCTTGACTTTCAGCATGTATAGCGTAAGCAAAGAGAAGCAACACATCCTTAATTCGGTTCAGCAATGCGTGACATCACCCATTCAAAGCGACGAGAAGTGAGAACACTGAAGCCGGAAATGGAGCCATGTGAATCCTGCCATAATGACCAGTAGGGCTGCAATGACTCAGTCACCTGACATGAGTTCTGGACTTTTTATGGGTGAAACAGTAATGAAGAAAATACTCTTTAGAAAATGACCATACATGATTTATTCCCTCCAAATATCTTAAGCTGTCGCTTACCTACAAAAAAGATTTTTAACTCCGTCAATTTCACAGAGTGAAATAAACTTGCCAATAAACTGCTTTGGTAAAATGGATTCTGGGCTGTAGATTAAAAAACAACCACTGAAGGCCTAACAGTTAGTAATGATATTGGGAGGACTGACCTCATTGTCAAGTTGTAGACCTCACTTTTCTTTTTCTTTTTTTTTGGCATACCAAAGGCATGACACTAAAAGATAAATCAAATAACATTACAATACAATATTTCTCTCTGTTTCCCTGTTCACTCCTATAAACCCATAAAAAACCACTATGTGGTATAGTTATAGCCATGCATGAGTGTCATGTTAAAATGAAGTTGAATGTTTTAGTGGCTCTGATATGATTATAAAAGTTTACCCAAGGAAACTTTCACTTTTCCAGTTCAACTGGGCCTCACCCCAGTGGAAACTTCACCAACTCTCCCAGCATGGCAGCAATTAGTATCCATTAAAAACCTCATGGGTTTACCATCTGCTGCCCCACCACTGCGATATTCAGTAAGTGCTGGGATGTGGGATGCTGGGATGCTAATAAAGGAGTGTGTCAGGGCCTCTGTGGACAGTTCTTTCGAAGTATGCGACCTGACTGGGTAAAGGATGAGAAAAGAGGTAGATGTGGTAGGGTTAGGTGGTGGAGGTGAGAAGTTAAAGGCAGACGGCATGGCTGATCCTGACGGTTCCGCTACAGCTCACATAAGAGCGGCTGCCGTATAAGTGGTGGTGGTGGTGGTGGGGATTCCCAAGGTGTTCAGCCAGCTCAGTGAATGTGCCCGAATCACCATGACAACTGGGGCTGGCGGGAGTCCGGGGATTCACTCACACCTGGAGGAAACAGAAACATCATTTGCATTTTGCACACAGCCCGGCTCATAGCAGATTAACATGGTTCATGCAGGGTGCAGACATGCTGACTTTTTCTTTTTTTTAAGCTTGAGACAAGAGGGTGTTTGATAAGTAATAAAAAGCTGAACGGTAGGCGATGGATTCCAGTAGTTCAACATTAAAAGAAAAAGATCCTCTTTATTGACAGATGCTTCTTCAAAGTGTCTGCAAACAGGATGCTGTGTGATCCCACAAATGTCACTGAATCCTGCTGTAATTACCGTCCATAAATAATTTAGGTTGATCAGATGGTGTATGTGTATAACATAGCACAACATGCATTTCAACTCACTTTTTTATTTTCCCTCTCTATCTTTAGAGATAATCGATTTTCAATGTGCTCCGTCTACTTGGCAGGATTTCAGAGGAGAGCGTGGAGTTCTTTGAGCGTATGAATGGCATCCTGCAGAAACAGGAGAACATGATGCGGGCGGCCCAGGCGGAGGTAACCCCCACCCAACTTCCACATTTCTGTCTGTTACAGGCTTGAAACATGTACAGCGTGTGTAGCGAGTATAGATCTCTGCACTGTCTTTCAGCCCACCACCATGACCACTCTGACGTCTATAGACAGACGGACTAGGTTAAGCAGGGCGCTCAAAGGGCTGGAAACTCAGCTGTGACAAACTGCTGTCGAGGCTGTGTTCAGTTTCTCCTACTGCCAAAGCTAGACAGTGATGCTTTTTCAAAATGTTTGTAGCGAATGCTTGATGATTTACTTTCCAAATTGCTGTATCGCTGTCAGCAAAATAACCAATAAGCCCAAAGCAAACTGCTGACTGTGATCAGAACAGAAGGTATATCCACTCAGCATGCCATTTATCATATTGTCTTCTGGAAACATGATTTTTTGTTTGTTTGTTTTGTTTTTTTCCCCTATCCGTCGGTAACTAAATTCATGCTTATTTATTTATTTTGTTTGTGTGTGCAAGATAGAAAGACAATTGAACTCTGAATTTCTATTCCACCAGAGGGATCAAGTTGAGTCAGATTCATTTGTATATTGCTATTCAAACACAAGGTAAGTCAAAAGGCTTTACAGAGGGCTTTCCATGCAAATGAACTCAAGTGACATCCCATTCTTAATACATTGGGTCTAATCTGATTTCAGCCCATTCCTTTCCACAAGATTTAGGAGTGTGTTTATAAAAGTTTTTGACCATTCTTCCACAAGCACAGAAGTGTTTGGACATTGATGTTGGCACTGATCTACGAGTTGTCCCTTGTAAACTCCTCCATAACAATTGACCATTTCTCCATTCTTAAACCAGTCGTCAGTGGAAGTTCAACTTCAGTTCAGTTTCAACTTTCAACCTGGTGATTTCATGTTGTCTTTCAGCACTTTTTGATATTGTGCAGAATTCATTGCTGAATCAATAACTACAACCTGACTGGTTGCTGAGGCTATGAAGGACAACACCATAACGTTTTTATGCCTTTATAAGGTTCTGTTCATAGCTGTCATTGGTCAACAACAAACACATGTACAAATATTTGTGGGCCGATGACTTTAATCCATCATCATCAAGAGCACATTCCTTTAGACACAGTTTTTATCCTTGTGTTCAGTGGCAGGTTTGCTGTAATGTTCTTTTTGGAGAACAAAGGCATTTGCCTACCCTTTTAGATTTTATGATTGTTTTTTTGACACCACCAATTAGCTGCAGATCCTGTTACATTTTTTAGTTTTTTATTCTTTTTCGCAAAAGAGGGCAGCTCTTGGGATGAGGTGTGCATTCATGAAAAAACTGCCAATCATTTGAAATCTGTGACACCTAAAGTAGGAACTTTTTTAATCAGATATTTGTCTTGAAGAAGATAATTTCCATGAAATTTCTTCAGTTTTCATGAGGCTTCTTAGATTGTGAGTAATTTTCACCTTTGTGTTTTTAGTTCAGAAAGATTATTATTTTAATATTGTTGTATTGGTGCTATTACCCAAGTAAATGGGCTTTATACTTCTCCCACCACTGGAAGATTTTTTTAAGTTGAAAAAAAACAACAAAAAAAACCCCATCTTATGGTGTCTTACAAGTTCTTCCTCTCAACACAGTCTTTATGCAAGGCCAAATTTTATTTTGGCTGAACTGCTTTTGTCCTGTCACAGTGCCAAAGAGGGGCCTGCACAGTTCCACCACCCCAAGAGCATGTGGACCAGGCCTTTATCCCCGACAGAATCAGCAGGACAGAGGTGCGTGAGCTCAGCTTCTCTGTTTTCATCTTATTTC
>VUQG01001088.1:27610-44074 GCA_015106755.1 Etia nguti | reverse complement strand
TCTGCTACTCTTATTATTGTGTATAGCTCATGTTTTTATGCCTGTTTTTTTTGCTGTACAGTGTCCTTGGGTGTTTTGAAAGGCGCTTTTAAATAACATTTATTATTATTATTATTATTATTATTATTATTATTATTATTATTATTATTATTATTATTAAGAAAACAAGATTTAGATTACAAATTTTCTGTTTTCTTTTCGATCTTCTTCAAGCGACACACTTTTCTTGCACAGTCCTCAGAATGAAGTCGCCTTCTGTGTCATAACAATTTATTTTGGGTTCTATCGTGGAGCATTCTTCTTAATAACAAGACAAGAAAAAAGTGTCTAAATTAGAATAAAATGCTTGCCAGTTTAATGATAATCTAGCTGATGTATACTGAGAAAAACTCATGCACAGATTAGAAATATGGTGACAATCTGATAGAGCTGTTTTATACAGTTTGATGATTCACTTAAACAGGCCCTCAGCGTGGACTGAGAAAGCTGCAAAGCTACGTCAGGTCGTCGCGGACATCCTCCCCATTGACGTGCACTGCTCTCAGCCCCTGGCTCCTGACGCCCTTCCTTCGGCAGGGGCTGACTGTCTGGTGTCCTGCTTCTGCCTGGAGAGTGTCAGCCCTGACCTCGTTGCCTTCACAAGGGCCCTTGGCCACATCGGGAAGCTCCTGCGCCCTGGTGGGCACCTCATGCTCATCGGAGCCCTCGGGGAGAGTTATTATTTTGCGGGACCTGGGGTGAGGATCCCAGTGGTCCCACTGAATGAAGCCGAGGTCTGTGCTAGTTTGAAGGAGAGTGGATACACTCTGATCCGACTGGAGGTTTACACACTGACTCAGGATATGAGGGTGGGGGTTGATGATGTGACTGGAGTGTTTTTTGTAAAGGCAAAGAAGGATTAACAATGGAGAAAGTAAACAAGTGAGAGAAAAGCAAAGAAGGCAGATAAAAAAAAATCTCAAAGAAGAAATTAAGTAAGTCACTATTCAGACTGAAATAGTATAGATTAAGCCTGGGTAAATGTTTAGCAGTTATTTAGAAAGTGGATTTTGTTGCATTTTCATCATGTTACTCTGGACCTTTGTCTGTCTTTCTAAAAGTGAAAGTATATGAGAGTCTATTTTGATGCAGAAGCACTTATTGGTTTAGTAAAGGCAGCCACCTCCTGCAGTTCCTACAGCATCAAGAATGTAAACATTAGTACTACAGTATATATGCATATCACATAAAATCACCACAGGAATTACCCAGCCGTACGTAAACAGCATGCGCTTACCTTCGTTCAGCTGCTAATTACTCAAAAGGTTGAGATGATATTTGATTGTATGAATAAAAATGCAATTCTTATTTCATCATTTTTTCTTGGTACTATGTGCTATTTTAAGGAATCATTTTATATTGCCATCTGGAAACGTCTTTGTGTAATTAGAAGGATTGAACACTAGGTGTCGCTACTTGGCCATCTTGAGTTGCTCCTCAAATCTCATCATTGGCCTTAACACATCTCTTTAGTAAAGAGATATTATTGTTGTTGTTGTTATTATTATTAGTATTGCTGCAAAACGGTTACTAATTGTACTGTAAGTGGATTACAATGTGTAAAGACACTATTAACAGCTTCTCTTTTGTTCACCTAACATTAAAAAAAAAGCTTAATAAAACTAACTTGTTGTCTTTGGTAATACATATTACACTTACAGGTCATTTTGCCTTCAGAACTGTTAGCAGTAAAGATTCAACAAGGTGCTGGAAACATTCTTCAGAGATTTTGGTTTTATATGTGATCCAGTTGCTGTTTTTTTGCTGCACACCTGTGAGGCAAATCTTCTGTTTTACCATATGAACACGGCCTAACACAGAACTCTGGGCCCTATACACCACATTTAATAATAATCTAGGATATATCTAAGTCTGCACAGTTTGAAATCTCCATACCTCATTTCTCAGCACAGAAGGTGCGTTACTGAGGATGTCTCTCCACTTTTATACCTCTCAGGACTCACTAACTTTTGTCATACCGTGTTGCTACTGACCTGCAGTTGGACTGCCCATGTTTACAATGTTATTGAATTTGCTTTTGTTGACTATAGAGTGAAACATACTAGGCAATAAAGCAGAAATTCAGAATTACTCTCCACCACTGAATAATAGAGAAAGACCAGAATGTGTTGAAAAAGTCAAAAGCATATAAATGAAAAAGTAACAAACATGCACATTTTGGTGCTTTTATCCACTTTTGAAATGTTGTGCAGGAATCTGCTGCACTATAATGCTGCCCCATAGTTTTTAATTAGAACTAGTTGAAGTTTAATAAATGATTCCTTGGCGATTAGAAGTGACTACCTACAACCTTTTCTTTTCTTTTAATTCATAAGAAGTGTCATTTTAGTATTTTAAAGTGCTGTTTCATCAGCATGAAGCACAATGGCTTCCTCAAAATACCTCACAGTTAAGATTTGGTGGTCCAACATACAGTAAAGCTTAGTGCTAAGCTTTCATTTGAGACTGCTCTCGATATAGATGAGAACACAAGCTCCCACTGCTTCACGTTTTGGCTGTTCCTGGAATTAAGAACCTTGTGTTTCCTGGTGTTAAGTTGTTTTTAACAAGTGCTAATAGCTAAACCATTCTTAACCCATTAGTTATGGTTTGGTCACATCTGTTTTGAAAGAGCTGGCTTCCTTCAGCTCGTTTGTAAGCAGTGAAAGTTTGAGGAATCAAAGTTCATTCACCCAACTAATTTATTTAAGCAATTTAATTATAGCACATATTTGGTAGGGGCAAAAAATTTCAAACAAAAGCTTTTCGTTCCGGGTTTACACGCTCTTCTACTACTGGGGCTCTGTGTAGTCAGTACCACTTTTCCTCCCACATCTGGTGACTGTGGAGATCATTTTAGTACAGGAAACTCATTGTCATATCAACAAACCAGTCTGAGAATATTTGAGCTTTGTGACATGACATGTTATCCTACTGAAAGGAGCCAGACAATGGGTACACTGTGATCAGAAAAGGATGGATATAGTCCAAAACAATATTCAGGTAGGCTCTGGATTAATTTATACTAAAGTGGCCCCAAGTGTGGCAACAAATATCACCCATATTACTACACCACTTGCACCAGCCTGAACCATCAGCAGGTTGGATACACGCTTGTTTAATTCAGAAAAATCAATACTCATCAGATCAGACAGCATTTTTCCATGGTGAGCAAATTTTTGCCTCAGTTTCTTGTTCTTAGCTGACAGTAACAGCACCTGGTGTGTTCTTCTGCTGCTGTAATCCATCTGCTTCAAGTTTTAACCTGTTGTGCACTCAGAGATGCTCTTCTGTAAACTTTGTTTGGCCAACAACAAGGCATTTTCACCCAGAGAACGGCAGGTGAGTGAATATTTTCTCTTTTTCAGACCATTCACTGTAACCTCTAGAGATAGTCGCATGGGAAAATTCCAGTAGATCAGCAGTTTGTGAAATACCCAGATTTACTTATAATCAACCATCTTTCTTCCTCATTCGGATGCTCAGTTTGAACTTCAGCAGGTCTTCTTGATTATGTCTACATGCCTAAATGTATTTAGTTACTGCATTGTGATTGGCTAATCAGATATTTGCAATAATAAGCAATTGAACAGGTGTACGTAATAAATTGGCACTTGACTAACTGATAAAGAACACAAATACTCTTGGTTAAATCCGACAAACATTAAAAAAAAAAAAAAGATTTTTTAGAGCTTCAGCTACATATAACCCAAATATGTTGACATGGTTTGGTTTGAATAAAAATGCAATCAAATATGTCTTTCAAGGAAAAGAAATGTTCGAAGCATTAGGCATAAAAAAAACACAAACACCAACAGCCTTATAAATGATTTATTATCAACCGGCACAAAACTGTGTTTATGTACAGGGTCATGAATGAACCTTCATATGTGATGTTTCTGAAAATCAGGTAGATTTTCTTTCAGTATCAAGCTAACACATGTGCCATCCCAAACATATCATGTCTGCTAATCTCCATGTTACAAAAAAAAAAAAAAAGCAGTTTAAAATATCTAGCCTCAAACAGTGTGCTGCATTATCGTGATTAGTTGGATTAATCTGTTAGGATATAATCTGGTCTACTGTGACTGCGCTGAATTCGTCTGTAATCCTCCGTCTTTTGATTTCTTGACCTTGCAGACAAATGTCTGAAAGACTGAGGAAAGCAAACTTCAGAGATGGACATAACTTTGGAAGCAGTGTCACAGTTTCTGAGCTAAATTCCAGTTGGAACTGGCTATGGTCATCGCACTGCAGTCTGTTACTGTCTGCACTGATACTACATACAAAATATAATCTTGTGCATTTGTAAAACACACACGTTAGCTGCAGATTTATCTTCATTACCCGCTGTGACATTTGGCATTTGATTTTTTTATGTACTACTTTTGCTTCTAATCGGATATGAACTATAAATTTAGCACCTGTGTCACTTCAGCTCATGCCCCTTTTACATGATGTCAACAAGGGCTATTTAAATTCTAATTCTTCAAACACAGATGTTTCACAGTATTCCCAGACCATCAAACTGAATTAAAAAAAACAAAAACAAAACACCTTTTTGAAAATGAACTAATGAATGCTTTATGAAAATACAAGAGTTCTTAGCTATTCTTATATTTCTTGTGCAGTGTCCTTGGCTGATTGGAATTTAGCCCTCGTTTCTCTGGCTGAGGGAGACACAATTTCCTTCACAAGTCTCCAGCTAAAGATTT
Organism: Etia nguti; assembly: GCA_015106755.1. NCBI lineage: Eukaryota > Metazoa > Chordata > Actinopteri > Cichliformes > Cichlidae > Etia > Etia nguti. The sequence goes on along the minus strand of VUQG01001088.1, from coordinate 39,320 downwards.
CCTCAGTCAGCTCAATGATATTCTGACCTTTATCATATAATCTCTGTTATGTTTCTCTTTTTTCCCACATTCCTCTTTTACACTGTATGTTTCCACAAACCCACAGACCCAAATAATACACACTCATACACATATCCATACACGCATATGTACGGCACACACATGTGCTGTGCATATTGATTCATCTCTAAAACTGTCTCGATCAGGACCCTCTTCATTTGTCATTCTGCATTTCCTTCCTCTCTTTCTTTGGCATCCTCTTTGTCTTTGTGGTGATGACCTTCTGTCAGACTGTCCAGGAGATCACGCTGATCCCTCTGTGCCTTGCTTTCTCCTTTTAGATCCAACATGAAAAGAAATTTCAAAAGTGTAAGTGTCCATACTTGGAATAAGTGCCAGCAAAAATCTAAAAATGGGAAAGCCTATCCTAGCTTACCCACCTGAGGCTTTCTGCTGTCTTTCCTTATCATGTTGCTCCTCTTCTTCCCCTGAAGAGGACTCTGTGTCTACAGACTTCATGTCAAGGGAGGACAAATGGGCCTGTGCCATCTTCTGGACGGCTGAAAATACAAATCAGTTATGATGAATGAAGTTACACTGCAAACATTTTACTGATAAAAACACCAATTTTTCCATTCATCTGTCCATTTTCCTCTAGAGGTCAAAGAACAGGTTGATAAAAGAGATTATTGTGTTTGGATTTGACTTAACAAATGAGATCCCTTTTGCTCTATTACGGCATTCTTTACTCATTTTGGTATGAAATTGGGTGAACAAGACCAGCCATGCGGACCTCATTTGTTTGCTGGGTGTGTGTTGAAAATCTGCTAAGGGAAAGAGAAAAGGCTTGTTTTTTATATTCCAATGGTATAGAGGGAGCCACAGAATCATTTTGATGACTACTACTATTTAGTCAATGTTTCTGGATACACTTCCAAAACTAAATCATCTATCAGTTGCCCTAACCACCCATCTACAATAAGACCTGTACCATGTTCAAATGAAATATCCTCTCTGATTTTTATTGGGTTAGTTGATGAGGAAGAAGATCTGATGCCATTTTGTCTCCAGATGCAGATTCAAAATTTGAAGATCCTTTATCCAGTAGCTTGTCTGTCCTCCAGTTATTCACTAAGCCAGAGTTTAATGACTTAGTACAAGATTCGGATATGCCAAAGGACGCACTTGAGTTGTTTGTGTCTATGCTTTTTCTTGTAATAAGAATCATGAAAAGGATCTTAATCCATTCTTTGAAATGTAGAATGACTTGAGAGTAGAATGGATAGAATAGAATAGCCCTTTATTGTAAATGTATGAGAAATTCTGGAAAATGCACTGTGGCAGAGGTGGGTTTTGAACCCACACCTCCAAAGAGACTGGAGCCTTAATCCAGCATCTTAGACCACTCGGCCACACTACCATTGCTATTTGCTTCTTGGGTGCAATGTCTTATAAGTACAAAGCAAATGAGTGGCAGCTATTCATTGACAGCTAGAAAAACAACCAAAAATGTGTCCTGCTGCATTCATGCCAAATGGCTATTATGTCTTGTTAAAAGAAACATATGAAAATTTGCAAATTGTTTTGGAGAAGCAGAAATACAATTAGCACAAATGGACCAAATGTGAAAAAAGGTGACAAAAAAGATTTATTATTTAAATTGATATTTTTGAACTCAGCATCACTGAATTAGGTCATGTCAACTATTTTCTACAAAGGGCAGAATTTTCTTTTTTTTTGGATGCAGGTTAGTATAATCACTTTGGAGTTATGTTTCTAATCGCCTATCTGGTCATTTATCTAATGATCAATATCCACAGGAAAGGACTGTAAAATAAAATTTTAAAAAAAAGACTATGTCACCTGCATATAGAGACAACAAGTTAATGCCAAGGTAAAGAACTCTAAAGATAAATAATGTTCTACAAAGCAATGAGAATATATCAAACTCACGAAGCTGTTGATATGACTTAGATGATGCATCTATTGAAAAAAATAATCATAATAATCAATTTTAAAATTTCTTTACTTTTTTTTCACTGTGGATTTTCAGTTGTAAAATATATAGGCATGTCTTATGAAATAATTTTTTTGTTGTTGTATAAAAATGTAAAAGCCAATAAAACCAGTAAACTCAGTTAATATTATGAGTGGCAACTGTCATGACTGCAGGTGCCAAAGCCACAATTTTTCCCAAAACAATAGACGCAAAAAAACGTATGTTCTATAGATATTTATAACAACAGAGTTGTTTTTTTGTGTATTTAAGTCTGTGTGACTCTGGTTGCATCTGATAGTGTGTGTGCATGTGCCAGCGAGTGTGTGAGACCGTGTTACAGCTGTGCAGCCATTCTATAATCCAGGATGATCCAGAACAGACTCACAGCTGCCACTGCTCCTAATCTTACATGACACACGCACACACACACACACACACACACACACACACACACACACACACACACACTCACACTCACACTCTCATTGTGGTTTTTGGATAAGTGCGTAGTCCAGACAGATAGAGTCCACATGGTGGTTGCCACAGCAGAATTAGGTCTCCCAAATTCTTTCATTTAGTGTCATTTGTTATATAAACAAGAAAAACCAGCGTGTGAGTACAAGGGAAAAACACACACAAAATGTTTTGAGTCAGTGTTCATTTACCTTTAAGAGATGGCGGCTGGTAGGTTGACATGTGAACCAGTTTGGCTTTCAAAGCTCCATTTTCCCCAAGAGCCCACTGCTGAAATAAAAAATGCAAACCAGGGTTTACAACTAACAGAGTATGCAAAACTTTTTTGTCTTACTGTTGCCTCAAACAAATGACATAATATAAGAAATCTAATAATCGCTCTTTTCCAGTTGCAAGGATTAGAGCAGAAAGGCAGCAATGCACAATGTGCAGGTTTGTCAGCAAAAGTCAATGAAAAGATAAAACAAAATGTAAAAGCACTTTCATACTTGTAACGGGTAAACTATAGAGTAAAACATAAAGAAAAAGAAGCAGAATTAGTTGTCACTGTAATGTACAGGATGTAAATAATCTAATTTTACATTTCTTATGAAAACTTTTTTGCAGCCGTTTTAGAAACAGTCTGAAAACATAGAAGCTGGTTTCAACACAGAAAAAAATATTTTTCATCATCAATAAGTCAAAGTTTCAAGTTATTATTTCAATTTAATAACTTGAAAATTCAAGTTATTTTCTCAATTTCCAGTTCTTTTATCAGATGTTTGAGTTAGGAAGTGAAATGTTTGAGATACCTATCTAGAAATGTTGATATAATAACCTGAAACTTTGATTTTGATAGAGAAATGAGGGCTTAATGATAACAAAAAAAACAAAAGAGACATTCAAAATGCACATTGAAAACATTGAAAACACCAACTTTTCCACTTATTTCAGAGGCCATGATTGCAGTGTATTGTGGTGTTTTGGAACTTGTGACTACTGTATCGTTGAAATTTGATTCAAACCTTTTAATACTGGATCTTTAACTCGTATAATGCACATGCATATCTACCTGATGTGGGCTGCTGTCTTCTTCTGGCGATGGTGGGTCTGTCAATCTGAACAGCGTGGCAGGTGTTGGCCTCCGACGTCGAATCTGCAGAAAGAGAGAGATAGAAGAGGTTTTTTTCTTTAGGGCTTCGCTGGTTCAATAATCAGCATTTATTTATTCTACACTGTGGTTTATGGCATGTGTGCAGAGGATTTGTTCGTTGAGAGCTATATGCATTAAAAAATAAATGCATATCATTATGTAACAACATTCAAGAGACTGTCCAGCTTGTTTGTGAATGAGGATTACGTCTTATGATAGAAAGCGGAAGGATTATTTTAATTTATTTCCTTTTTCTGCTACAAGTTCCTATCGCTTGGATGAAATCATTTAGATTTCTCTAGTTCTTTTGTAACATGTTTACAGTATGTCTCCATCATACAAAACAGCTGGTACTTCTTCATCTTCTTGTCTTTTATGTGTGAAGCAAGGAGAGTCAAAGTAACCACAAAATGCACAAAACATTAAATATACAGTCAACTGCCAAATTGTTAGGTACACCTGTTCAACTGCTAGTTAATACAAATATCTAATCAGCCAATCACATGACAGTGCATTTATGCATGAAAACATATGTAAATAAAGTTTAAGCCTTTCTTTACATTTCTTGCAGAAAACTGATTTAAGTTACTATGAATGCAGCATGGTTGTTTGTTAGAAAGGCTGGTCTAACTATCTCAGAAACTGGTGACCTACTGGGAATTTCCCACACAGCTATCTCTAGAGTTTACAGAGAATATGAAAAGAAAATATGCCTTGTTAATGTCAGAGGTCAGAGCAGAATAGTCAGACTGCGTTGAGCTGAAAGGAATGCAGCAGTAACTCAAATAACAACTTGCTACAACCAAGGCGGAGTTGAAGAGCAGAAGAAGAAAATGTCGAACCTCGAAGCAGATTGGGTACAGCAGCACACCAGGTGCCACTCCTGTCAGGTAAGAGCAGGAAACTGAGGCTACAGTTTGCACAGGCTCACCAAAATTAGACAACAGAAGCTTGGAAAAATGTAGCCTGATCTGGTGAGTCTTAATTTTAGCAGCAGCAACATTTGGAAAGGGTAGGGTCAGAATTTGGTGTAAACAACATGAAAAGGTGGATCCACCCTGCTTTGTATCAGTGGCTCAGGCTACTTGTCACGGTACTGGGTCTGTGACCCAGTGTTTTGTGTTTGTTGGTTAATTTATATTGTTTGATTATTGTTATTCATGGTTTTGGTTCTCTTTATTGTTTTCTGCTTGTGTTATATTCTTTGTTCTAAGGATTTAGGTTTCTGTTACTTTGCCTTCCCCGTGTTCCACGTCTAGTCACTCTTGTCTCCATGTTCCCTCTGTCTCCCCAGTCAGTCATGTCTCTGTGTCTCAGTGTCAAGTCTGTGTCTTTGTGATTGTCTCCTGTTTTATTTTGATAGTCCTTGTCCTGTGTGCAGTGTATCTAGTTTTGCTTCCCCTTGTCTCATTATGTCTGATTAGTCCCAGCTGTGTTTCCCTCCTGTTTCCCATTCCCTTGTTACTCCCTTGTGTATTTAAGCCCTGTGTTTTCCTTTGCCCTTTGTTGTGTTGTACCTCCTCATGTGCTGTAAGTCTCTCTATGTGTCTGGTTTCTGTCTTAGTTCTGCGCTTGTAGCTTCCTAGCGTTTTTGTTCTTAGTTTCTTAATCAGGGTTTTGGTTTGTTTTGTGAGTTTATTTTTATGGAGGAGTTTTTCCAGCGAATAAAGCTGCTTTTCTAAGTTAACCTTTTCGTGTTTGAGTCCTGCATTTGGGTCCACTTCCTGCCTACCACAGCACAGCCATGACACTGGAGTGTAATGGTGTGGGAATATTTTCTTGGCACACTTTGGACACCTTAGTACCAACTGAGTATTGCTCAAACATCACCACCTCTGTGTTGTTGCTGACCATGTCTGTCTCTTTATGACCACATGTGTCAAAGCTCAAATCATCTCAAACCCCTTTCTTGAACATCACAGAACATGAGTTTACTGTATTCAAATGATCTTCACAGTTACCAGATGTTTGGGATGTGGTAGAATGGGTGATTGGTGTAATGAATTTAAAGTTTTGCTTACAAACTGTGTGATGCTACCTTGTCAATATGAACCAAAATCTATAAAAGGTGTTTTCCAGCAACTTGTAGGGTCTATGCAACGAAAAACAAAGGTAGTTCTGAAGGTAGAAGAGGGTCCAACTCAGTACTAGCAAGTGTCCGATGAGTGTTTATCTACAGCATATCCCGACCTGTCACATTCCTCTGATAGTCGGGCATTGCAAAACTAAGCCTGTCAGTAATATGACTCGTAAATGAACTCTCTAATTTTTAATTCAGTTAAAAAAGATTTAATTTGAGGCCACAGGGCAAAATTTTGCTGTATTTGTCACCTCCTGTGACACGTGAATACATTTTACTAGTAGCACTTTTGTATTCTTGGACCTCCAGTTTATATTTTACTTTATCATAACATTTCAAAGTGAAATAATGAACTTTTTCACGCACTATTTCTGAATAGTTTTCAGATTAAGATTTTAAAGGAGAGTTGATAAGGTCATGTCCAGGTTTCAAAGTTCCAAAAGCAAAATACAAAACAACTGGGTAAAATAAATTACTGATTGAAAATACCATCTTTACAAATCAATCCATTTCCTCCACACTAAATAAAGTAGGTACAATTAGGAATTCATATTATAGAAACAGTAAAGATCCAATAATATAACTATGTCAGGATCCTTATTGTGTCCTTTCAGAGAATTTTTACTTTTATTAGATTGATTACATTTTATCATCATTATTTTTATAACTTGTTATTTATGGAAAACACGCACTATAGTCATCACCGGCTCTATTTTGTAATGTGTTATGGTAATAACATTGTTACGAGATACAAGTGGCTGCCAAGCCAATCACAGCGAAGAGTGTAGGCATTGAAACGTGTGGGCAGCTTTCACTCTGGAGTAACTCTTACAGCTTCTGCTTCCCTTTGTGTGCCGCATTCATCCATATTCATTAGTCACACACTAGAATTAAATATGCAGCCCCTTTTTGGGGGAACAAATTTAAATATGAATCACAAAGCAACCTATTAGAGGTTAAAGATGTGTTAACATGAAAATATGAGTGTGGCAATCCAATAAACACATAAAACGTGGACACAGCACTCAGGGGGGGAAAAAAGCATGTGGGGCCAAAGGACCCAACCACATTTTGAGCACCTGTCTGAGAGCCTCTTCAGACATAGTGACCTATGTTTTGTTAACACTGTAGCCGGAAGGTCAAGCACCTGCAGGGAACATATTTTATTTTCATCAGGTCCTTGTTGTGCATGTCTGAAATGCCTGTAAATACCACTGATTGCTCAGTGTGGCTGCAGCAGACGTCTGATTTCACTGGAAACAGATTCATAGTTTCATAGTTTCTCCTCACATGCTGGGGTTATTGTGTTTGTTGTTTTAGAATAATAAATAATTTGAATATTGTATGATATGATATGGACCTTATTATTTAGGTGATACTCTTTTCTTCAGGTTTTAAAAAAATGTATTATCCAAAGCGTTTTTTGAAAATACATTTTATTGGTCCAATAATGTCTTAAACCAGTGAGGTCTAAGTTATCATGTTATCTTTGATTAGAAGTAACCTTAACCCTAAAAAATGTAAGGTTCGTTTTTGACGTCAGCTGTTGGTTTTATTGTATTTATCTTTTATCCCCTGATTGCTTTTTGAGACTTTTGAGGACCAAAGTCCCTCTGGTATGTTCTGATAGCATAGGGTTAAGGCTGAGGATTAGGATACTGATACTTCAGAGGGACAATAAAGGATAGCAACACACAAAGACTGAGTGAGGGGTCTGACAAAAATTTGGAAAACAAAAAGCAGAAGGAGACTTCTTTACTAAAATTGAAAGAAGTTTGGGTTACTGTTTGAAACATCACAGAAACCTCTTTAAATGAATTATGTCTAACATTTCCTTTTAATAGCTAACTCTTTACTCTGTACTTTTCTATATCCAGAAAAGGTCAACTTATTGATTGTATTTTTCAATCCACTTAGAAATGTAATGTGTTTTAAATGTTACTGGAACTCGCTGATAGATGGCTTGGGGTTATAAAAAGCCATGCAAAATAGCTCTTTTTATGCTGCAGCTACCATCAAAACACAGACACATCTAGAAAGGAGAATTTAAGCAGCAGCACGGGTTCTAAGTTTAGTGGTCATGTAGTAAATCATTAATCCCACACCCCATTTTTTGGTAAGTCGGATGACCTTTAGTTGCATAACATTCAACGCTAATGCGTCATACTGGATGTTTAAATGAACAATGACAGCACTGGGTGGGGGGCAGTGACCTAAAAAGCCTTTTACGCAAAAATAACTTACGTGCTTAATGATTAAATCCATGCAATAAAAGTATAAAACTCTTTCTGTGTTCACAAAATGCTTTTCAGGGAATAATCCTTTGCAGAACTTGATTTGACCACAACACCATTCGTTGCTTTGGACTTTTGACCAGTTTTTTTTCTTCTTTTTTTTGTAAATAAACTTTAAATGGTGTAATCTTGTTGCAGCACTGGCATGGATAGTGGAGAAAAGGAGCTGAACCCATACACATTAAAGGAAACATAATTAATGCACTTGAAAATAGAAACTTCCCGTTAGAAGACTGGAACTGTCTTGTTGATTTTATTCTCCTGCTACCACCTTCCGTTGTCAGCTACAGTCACTTCATCTAGGTCTGAAGATTTACCAATATTAAGACCAATATTAAGCCACCAGCCCACTCTGTAAACAGCATTTATGACTTAAGAGGGGCGTGTGTGCTGGGTTTGTAAGAATAAGACCCTATTAGACTTTAGAGCTTTTTATTTGTGCTGTGGTGTGTTCTTGGCATGAGCTGTCCTTGCCCTTGATTCATTCCTCAGTCATCCACAGCTAATCTCTTTCTTGTTAATCAGTCGTCTCCTTGGCTGATGATTTTTCCCCTTTTGCGTGTCTTGCTCGACTTCTGTCAGCTATCTTTGTCTCTTTTCTTCCATTGTTTTTCCCTTTCCAGCTCAATGTGTTTGATTTATTCCTTTATTTTGATTTATTCTAGACGTTTCGGTCGCTATCGATGGGAGGCCTTTCTCAAGGACCACAAAAGGACAAGACACTCTTGACGAGACCTCACAAGACTGTAAGAGAAGGTGGCTATCAAAAGCGAAAACAACCTTCTTGGAACCTAAAGCCTCAGTAAACAGAAATTTCAAGGACAGACAAGATAAAATACATTTCAGCGCTGCTCCTGCAGCTCTCCCCTTGTTTTTCGAGTATTACAATATTACAGTATAACAGGACAGATCATATTAACTAGTCATGTTTTTGCACTCACACATGCATACAGTAGAGGTTCAGGACTGTTTGGTGGCAGCCATATCTACTTGTTATGGTAGAAAGATTTAGGTAAGCAAGCTGATATTGTCCATAACATGAATTAGCATGGCGTGTGTGCTCTGATGTGCTCTGTTGGCACACTGGAAGAGCTATTAATGACGCCAAAATATCATGTGACTTTGTGCATGTGTAGCTCAGGTGTAACTTATAATCAAAATGCTTTTAAAATCAAAGTAAGCACAACTTATTTTTAAGCATTTAAAAAAAAATATCAGATCTGACTGCTTATTATGGTCTTGCAATTTTTATGAGCCCGGACTACTGGATTTAAAGTTATTGCTCTCTCCTCTTTCACTCGTGGGACCTTAAAAAAAAACTTGCCAGAATAACTGCCTGAGTCATTACTAGGATTGCTGCCAGGGTACAAGACTTCCTTACAGAGGAAATTTGCTGAATATAAGTCATTGCTGAGGTCTGGCCTCAAAGGATTTGAATCTCGTCTTTTTTACTTGTTGTTGCGCCACTTTTACTGTATGTATGAATTTGAATTCGCTTCCTGTTATGTGTGCGTACACTGATGCCATAGAAGGTCATTTCTGGTTTAGAGTTTTAAAAAGTGATCAAGAAATTCAGCTGATGAGGCGCTATCAATGTTTTTCAAGCAAGGAACCCATTCCCAGACGGACTTGCTACATGTTGGGTTAAGTTTTCGATGAGAGTTGTGGTTTTAAGCATTAATACGAGTCTCATTCCACATGATATGACCACTGGGCATTTTTGGTCAGTTGGAAAGAAGAAATTCGAACATTGTCATACAGGGTTCCAAAACTATGGCTCATAAAGCTCTTTTTGCAGGTGAATGAGTATTTATCTCCTCAGCCTGTTTCCTTGTATCTCTTACACATTGCAGGTATTCCTTAGTTTGATCCCGTCCCTCTTATTTTCATCAACAGATGACTTAGGATTATTATTTTGTGCACACTGTTCCAGCAGACTTATGGTCACTTTGGTGATGCGATGGCTTCAAAAACACAAAACAATTAAGCCCTGTAACCTTAAGTAGCTCCTACTTTGAAGGAAATGTGCTTATTCAGGGTCCTCCTGATATATAATGTATCTGGCTTCTTGCAGTCTTATTTAATCAGTGGGTTAAAATGCATGGGTTTGCTTAGAAAAGCAAATAAAATACCCCTTCTGTACTGGACAGGGTATGAATCAAGCAAACAGAAAACCCAGAGACTAGGAGTGGGCTGTAAACAGCAGATGCAGCAGAAAATATCTGCCCAGAACTTATTGATTTATTAGGCTGAAACAAGCTTTCCAAACAGATGCCATTTGAAATTTTCCAAATCTCCTACTTGGAAAAAAAAAGAACATTTCTGACTCTGCACCTGGTCTCCAGTGAAACTTCCCTCGAGGGAGCGGCTCGTGATTAAGAGATGAACATCTCCTGCAGAAGGAATGAATAAGCCTGTCATTTGCAGCTTTTGGTGTCCAGATATTACCTCATTGGTAACTTGGTGACCTTTATGGGCTATTGTCATTAACATTGCCAATAACACATGCACATCTGTGCTCATACTGTGCAGCGTAATACTTTCCCTCTTCACCCTGCACTGCACTGTTTACATTGACCAGCGCTCGCTTTGGGATGATTCAGCATAAGCAACAGATAACGGCTCTGACTTTACATAATATGCTCACCACCTCCACGAGGGTATGAGTAATACCTTCTACATTTTGTTTCTTGTGTGTGGTAAAGGATCTATTACTCAGGCGCAACTAATTTTTAATGCCACAAATGGTGCTTTATCCCTCACTTCCTCCTCCTCCTCTTCCTCCTCCGTTCGGATAGAAGGGCAAAGATATCTCATCAACTTTAGGGACTCCAAAAAAAAATAAAAAAATCTGTAGCTGCAGAGCTCTGCTTAATCCTACCACTGCCCGTACCCTGCTGTCCTCAGAGCAACATACAAACATCAAAACAGAGTTTTGCAAACTCTTGCTAGATCAGTGTGTCAGCCTCAGTGTTAAGCACTGATGCCCCTGAAGAAGCCTTAATGATGGAGCTGGAGGCGAGCATGTCTTAGATGTTTACTTTTAAAATGTACAGATGCAGTTACCCAGCCTGAGCTTAACAGTCCTTCCACACACTCACTCCATCTCCACAACCACTGTCATTATCCGTGTAGGCTACAGCCACACTCCCTCAGATCTCACCATCTCCACCTGTCGCGGGTCCAGCTGGGTGGGCACGGAGGACGGCACGGAAAATTGGATCTTCCTCCTCGCATCCGCGTCTGCCTCTCGGTCCATCACCTCCGTCTCTGCGGGGAACAGCAGCAGCAGCAACGAGTCCCGCCTGTCACCTCCACAGCCGAGCGCACAAACTTAGAGTCCAGACGAGGTCAGCTTCAGTGGAACCGCCTGTGGAAAAACTGCAGTAAAGTGCTTATACTTGGTTAGTGAGTGACCAGCGGCATCTGTCTGTCCCGGCGATTCTCTGGTCTCTGGAGTTCCGTTTAACAGCAGCGGTCAGCTCCTCTTCCCCGCCTCCCCGCCAGTCTCCCCTCCCCTCCCTCCCTCTCACACTTTGTCCGCTGACCTTAATGCGTGACGGGGAAAGAAGCGCAATGAAGGTTTTGTCGCCTTTACTGGAGCCGGAAACTGTGTATTTGCATTTTAAAGTTGCCCGATAAAGAAATCTACCCGAATAAAGGTGACATTTAAAAAAAAAAAAAAAAAAAAAAAAAAAAAAAAAAAAAAAAAAAAAACAATTTAAAAAAAG